>JBBPDH010000037.1:4985581-5002594 GCA_037974565.1 Clupeocharax schoutedeni
CCCTTAACCCCAAGTTGCTCCAGGGAGAGACTGCCCCCTGTAGTTAGAGAATGGAAGTCGCTTTGGATAAAAGTGTCCGATAAATGCTGTAAATATATATATATATATATATATATATATGTATATATATATATATATATTTTTTTTTTTAATTGCCCTGACTTCATACATCCTTTCTGAAGTTAGGTATTGAAAAGCTACAAATGTTCTGTACCTGGAGTAACTTATTTAAGATGCACAATTGGACCTAAAGCACCATCTCTGTGGGTGTTTATATTGTTGGTAATTTGGGGTACCATATATAGACAGTGCCATATTTTGTAGTACTGTAGTACTATTGCAACATCATTTTGCTGTCCAAAAACACTACAAGAAATGTTCACAATCTACACTGATATAAATCCAGCCAGGATTAAAAATGCTCTTTGAAAAAGTGTCCAGGCTAGGGTGGAGGCCTGTCAAATGTACTGTTTGTTAATATTAACCTTTGCGATACTGATATCTTAAAAGACTGCAAAATACAAACAAGCCCTCTACACTGATCTTTTAATCTGTCAGACCACAATTGCACTTACACATGGGAGTGTCCTTGGGTGTTTTGCTGAATCGCTTATTTAACTCATCAAAATGTATCATATTGCTAAAGGAAACTTTTTGCACACCTCTTTTCAGGCAGGTGCATTGGAAATGACCAGGGGTCACTAATCAGGAAAGTAGAAAAAAAATTTCCACACATTAGCTAATTCTAGCCTAGTTTTGGTCGCAGACCTTCATCAGTTAAATGCAAATATTCACATCAACCGCACCCTTAAATAGTTTGGTTTTCTACTTTCCTGAACATTTTGCTAAAAAAATTAAGGCTAATCACAACCACAATATGTATCAATATAACCACAATACAAGTTTGTTCAACACATGCAGCTCAACAAAGACAAAAACTATTCAAACTTCAGGTGTAAAGAATCTCGAATTCATGGTTCTCCTGTAAAGAGAATGTTCTCAGCTTGAGAAGGTCTCAAGCATGTTGACTGTCAACTAGCTGTTTTCAATTAGGGAGTTGTCTTCAAAGTTGTCCCAAATACAGTGGGTGGCAGACATGACAATGTTAGCGCTAGCAGCTAATGTATGGGACTTACGCTTCATATAGGCCAGTCAGGCAGGCTGACCTTGCTAGGCCCACATTAGCTCTGTTATCTTGAGGGGGAGGGTGGTAGTAGAGATAGGCCTGGAGTGGGCAGTGGGGGCGGGGTGGAGCAGAAATAGATCACTTAGGGGAACAAAGTGTAATTAATGGGTGGATGGAGATAAGAGGGTCCTGGCTGCTATCTGGGAATGTGCTAATGGGGTTCACACACACTCAGCACGACCAGGGGACGAACCCTTACGGAGTGTGTGCTAACATGTGCACGTATGGAGAGAAAGCTGGGGTGTGTGAGCCTTAATGGTGACTTGGGTACGAGAGGGACTACTTGTACTAAGCACATGATGGAATTAAGCTGACCATTCCTTTATTGCTGGTATGTTGGTAATGTACATATGTTCAAAACTGAGGTCAGAACTTGCATTATCAGCACTTTAGAAATACTCTGTTCAACTTGGCCTTCTTTTAGAGAAGCATCTATAAAACCCAGAATTAAATTACAACCAACAACACAACTGCTACGTTCAACTTTATTACTAAATAATTAAATTAAACAATTACTGATTAAAATGAACAACATTATTAACATTCTAAATATTAATTTGTACACTTAAGAGGTGGAAAATAACCGCATAAACTCCACTAAGTACGTAACTAACTGAATGTTAGCCAATTAATATCATCTCACTGTTTTGCTTTATTTTTAACAGTACCTTTAATGGCCCTTTGACCTGTACTTCGTTTTTTAGTGTAAGGCTCCACAAAATATGATATGTACATAAATGTTTCATGACTAATACATAAACCTGCATAAACACTTATAATGGTCAGTTGTCATAAAAAAATGGCACTCCTTGGTTAAGTCTGGAGATCCCCAGTTTACACCATGAAAGGAAACCATTAGAACACCATGTTATAGTTTCTTCACTACACACCTTCAACCAAATCACCAGACACACGCATTCACACACGTCCTACCCTCACATCAAACCCATGAGTGATGTTATTACACTTGGCTCTGTGGCAGGGCTTCAAATGAAGGGGACGTTGTTGTTTACTCAGCAGAGGGCTGGAGGAAGCATGGCGGTCAGCTGAAGGTCAGGCTGCGGTGACAGAGAGGACACTAATTGACAGGAACTTCCGAACGACCTCCTGTCTGCGCTGCTCCCTGCGTCAGGGTCCCGGCCAGGAGCCGGCTGGGGAGCCTCAATGACGGGGCCCGGCCCCTCTGTACTGGGAGGTTGTTTAAGTTGGATTTCCCCTGTTTGTTTCAGTACAGACAGTGGAAGGAGGACACAAGGGCAAAGGTACGGGATTCCCCCAGCCCACAGACGATAAAGAATTGATGGGGCGAGGCAGACATTGTCACCGATAAGACAGAATGGCTCATTTGGTTTTGAGATAACAAATGAGATTCCAAATCATACAGGCTTGTACAGTATTGGAAAAGTACACTTAGACTATAATGAGTGGAAACAACTGCAACAGTTAATTACAAGAAGATTATAAAGAATAACAACATATAATATCTTACTGGGTCATGACTGAGTAAAAAAACTTTATGTAAACTCCAAATACTATCTGCATGAATAACAAGGTATTTTCCAATCTGTGGTTCTTGTAGTTTGTCTCTGACCTGAGTCTGACCCCAAAAAAGTCCAGCTGTGCTATGATAGCAGCATGGAGTGCAGATGAGACTGCAATTTGTCAGAAGCTGGAGTGGGAGGGAGAGAATGACGGAGAGAGAGTGGAGGAGAGAGAAAGTATCTTCAAAGGATAAATAAAAAAGCCCACCGCAGTCCAAGCCTACACTCTGGCCTTGGACTGTCTGGACAGCTCCAGAAGGAATGATTGTGAGAGAGTGAGAGAAAAAGAGGGAAGAAGAAAGAAACACAGCTCTAAATTGCCAAATTGAAAGATAACTAGGTATTTAAACAGATCTTAGTAACAGCTTCTCGTACCATGCGAAGAAATTCCTCAGCAAGTGTGGACATCATTCTATTATGTGTATCTGTGCACAACAGGCACAAAAAGACCACAATTTAAATAAGACGAGGTAACCCAAATAATGCAAAAATAAGCTGAATGCAACTGAAATATTCCGTTTTGTGTGTTCCTTGTAAAGTAGACTGCATTTTATTACATGCATACACTCATACTCTTACTAAAAACACTATATAAAAAAAACTAAACAACAACAAAGACAGAATGATTCATACAGTAAAAGCAGCCAAAAGCAACAGTCGCAGTAACTAGGGGACAGGTGGCCAGTTTCCCGATCAGTGCTACAAACTTAGTCAAACATAACGAGCAGGGGCCGAAAGTTCACTGCAAACAGCCCACACAAACAAAGTCGAGCAAACAAACAAACAACAAAAGCTAGTGTCTGAAAGCATCTCATTTGAAGCATAAACAAAGCGTAGGAAGAGTTAACCTTCTGATAGGCAGACTCAACCCCCAGCGCTATGCATTTTTCATGCCATGCGAGTCAGAGACAGAATAATTATCTCTCTATCTCTCTGCAGATGAGTAAAGAGGGCTGTAGCCGCTAACCTGTCTTTGCTCTCTACACTCATTTAACTCTACTAGGGCGAACTGAGATGCAGAAATAGGGGGGTTGGGGGGAAATGCGTGGACCAAGGCTAATTTAGTGGAATGGTTTTTGTAGCAAGGTCGCCTGTCTTTATGCTTCAGTTCCATGGCCACACTGACCTCAAAAAGAGGCACAATCTGTCCTTGCTAGGGGCAAAAATACACACATACTCACACAGACACACACACACCACCTTGACCGATCCCGCAGACCTTTATCTGACAATGTGGGTGACATCCAACACCTACACACACATCCATACACATGTAGGACACACAGATGTACCAACTCACCATGACCGTGGAGGCAGGTACGATTAATCAAAATTATATCAGAGATCTGGGGCCCGCTTAGGACAAGACTATGAGAATAATATGTGTGTGCGGATGTGTGTGAGGGGTCAAAAGACTCTCTCAATCCTGTTGTATCGACTGCAGAGGTGAGAGCCAGTGAGGGGAGCGGCAAATAGAATAAAATGATCAATATGTTCTCACCTGTCAGGTGAGAGGAGAGTGCTTAAAGAAGAGCAAACTTTCACCTCGCAGCATATCATATTGATCAAGAGATGTAAAGCCAGGAGCTTTCACTGCTACCGGCCTATATGAAACACGGCTCATAGATAACATTGTCTAAAGAGATCAGAAAGAGGGGAAAGGTGTCTCTGATAGTTTGTAAGAGAGAGTATGTGTGTGTATGACCATATAAAAGAGAAAAATAAAGAGCTGGAGGAAACTGCTTTAGTTTCAGTATATGGTTTACCAACAGCAAATATAGCCTGGCAGTGACAGCTCCTTTTAAAAAAGGATGAGTTCCAAATGGATGCACAGTGAAAATATCTATGTACCCATTATGCCTCATAAAGCAGTTAAAGCAACTTTGTATTTAATTCTCTGCAAAAACAATTTAGATCATTTGTAACAGCCAATAACGTCTATTAAACAAGTATTCGAGTTTTCATGGCTTAGCATGCAGAATGAATTGCCTATTAATAATAATTAATAATTAATAACATCTTAATTTACATTTTATAAACATAGTATGCTAAGTAGGGCTGTCACTATCTACTACATTAAAACTGAGACAATTGTGCTCATAATAAATCTATTAATCAAGAGTTTAACAAAAGACCATAGTGACATTGTTATATACCAAGCAGTAAAACCATAAAAAACACTGACATGTAAGGCGAATAACACAGTTTTGTTACAGTGGTAAGGGGTTGTGATACACTGCAAAATATTTTGTAGCAGGAGAACAGGAGATGCATAAAGATTGTGATTGTGATAGGTTAATGAGTCAAAGCATCTCCAAAAGAGGAGGTCTTGTGGGTTGTTGCTGGTCTGCAGTAGTTTGTATCTACCAAATGGGCTATGGGCTAACTACCACTGAAACGGCAAGAGAGTCATGGGAACATAATGCTCACTGATGTGCTTGGTGAGTGAAAGCTAGTCCGTCTTGTCCAATCTCATTGAACAGCTTTAGCACAAATCACCGAACAAGATAATGCTGTGCCGACATGAGGCACACAAGCATCGGAACTGTACCATGGGGAAATGGGAGAATTCACATCAGTGCTTGTCCAAATTCCCTATATAACTGCCAATTAAATATTACCAAATCACTAAAAGGGAAAATTTTAATCGTTTACGGTTTTTAATTGTATACACAAAAGAGTAATCAGATTTATTAAATAATCATGACAGCCCTAATGTCAAGCATGGTAAGCACATGAGACTCACCATTTTTCTGTAATGCTGCAGGGGCTTAACAAAAATATCATTATTTATTAAATATCGTTAAGCCGTGCACAAGACAACAGTTGAAAAACACTACAACTTATCAGCAAGTAAAATATATAAAAGACAAAAACAGATCATAGACAGAGAGAGAGACAGACATATAAATAGAGAGAGAGAGAGAGAGAGAGAAAGAGAGAGAGAGAGATATGGTGGTTTAAGTGTGGGTGCAGAAATATACCCCTCATAATAATTTAACTGTGTAAAAGTCCCTCTGTCCTGTTTACTGTGTGTAATTTATGGCTGAAAGTTCAAACATGTTTTTTTTCTGACTCAGCTGCTAAGTGATACGATTTTGTGTTTTATGGGTGCCGGTGCCCCCTCTCTCTATGCAAAAAGTGACTACTGCAATCCTACAAGCACTCTGGATTTGCTTTCAACTGAAACCCCCTCATACTAACATAACATCCCCCCCACACACTTCTACCCATGGCTTAAGTACCTCGTTAATCCCTCCCTCTCCTCAACAGCACATACGGCCATCAATCCTTCTCCAAAATGGCCCAATCGGCTCGAGTTTTATTACCGTGCGCCTTTGGTTATTGGACTGCTGGCATGGTTTAAAATCTTGTTTCTATCCACATCTTTACCAATGCACTGACCTCTGGAGCCCCGACAACTCTAAACATGGCCACTTGTGTTGGACTGATATTCTTAAATGTTATAATAGTGCCTTTGCAGCAGCACTTTTTTATCAATGATGTATTCCATCACATAGTTCCAAAAGGTGAGGTATTCAGAAATATTACTCCAAAGGCATTTTAGTAACTTGCCTTAGGGCCATGCCTACACTTGTTTGCGAACCATTAGTGCAAACCATTGTATAAACCATTAGTTCAAAGAGGATACTGCATTGTAAAATGGTGTATTGAATGCAAGATAAGATGTCTATGCTAAAACAGAAAATCCTGTTGATTTATCTATAAAATCAAAAATGTCCGAAGATACTGTTTAGTGAAAATGAACAAATGTTGAGATTCTGTTTTAAAACTGTTTTTGCAACCACGCAAGCATGTAGACTGGACGCCTCAAATAATGAGCAACTAATGTTAACACAATCTATCCAGCGTATAAGTACCGATTACTCGAATAAACATCAATTGTGTGGCCCATAACCCATAACACTGGCAGCCCTTCGAAAGAGCCAACAAAAGCCGGACATCAAAATTTCTCCTTAAACTTGCTTTATATTTCAAAGATGGATTTTTACAGGGTCATGTTGATTAACTCTATTCTAAAACTTAGACAGAGCTGACTAAAACTTCACTGCATCATTGCAATTTATCAACAGCTGGATGGAATCGAAGCTGGTGATGTGTTTTACTGTTTGCAATAGAACGTATTGTGGTTAAATTCAGTAACCTTTCTTCATGTCCCTGACCACAGACTAATTGCTCATAAATACCATGATTAATGGAGAGTGGTCTAACAACTAAGGGATTTAGCAAAAAAAGAACTACCGAAAATATATAAAGACTCTCAAATTATTCAGATCACTTCAATGCTCCTAACTGCTAAAAAGTTACTCAAGGTTCAGGTCTAATGTCTGGTAACTCTGACAGTGTTTTATTACAAACAGGTTCAAGATATTCCCATTTTGAGGGTTGTTCTGTATAAGGTGACCCTGGAAATTTTTGATAAAAGTTCAACCAGCTACACATTATCAGTGTTATCCATCCTTCTTTCTACCCTTCATCCTCTGATAACCCCACTCATTTATTCCATTCTTTTTCTCTTTTACTTCATGCATTAATTCAAACCACAGTCTTCCCACAAACTGTTTGCACTTGCACATATTTCCCCAGCCGTCTCAGAGGGGAGCAGTGATCTCGCTCTTCTATCAGCCTTGTCTTGTGTATTTTTTATCTGATGTGAACGCTTTCCTTCTCCCCTGAGCAGGAGCGAGCATGCCCAGAAGACTGAGAAAGGGTTACGATACTACAACCGGGATCTCTTTCTCTCTCTCTCCCTCCCCTCTTTTAATCTCCTGCTCTCCCCCTGTCTCCCCTTTCTTGACTCTCTTTTTGTGTTCAAACTGTACTTCTGCACTCAATGTTCAAAAAGTAATGCAAGTTCTACCATTTTTACAGCCATTCCTTGGCAAGAATTAGTTTTTTGGTCCACCAAAACCTTGGCCATAATTTTTAATGGACTTCTGATGTAAAATTATCTCTTCTATAATCACTCAATGACAATAGCTTAAAAAAAGAATAAGCTTGAATGGCCAAGAATCCGAGTTCACTGCCCTAGTGAAAATTAACTCACTAGAAAAGGTAGTCCATCATTTTCTGTTCTCTTCCGTGAGCTCTAATAACAATCAATGAAACGACATCATGGCACAATTAGCGAATAACCCTTTCAAACACCTATCAGGATGAAATAGCTCCAAAAAAGAGCCTCACATAATGGCTTTGAGTACTTTTAGCTATTGTCTCCTTTCATTATTACCCCTGTCCAATGGCAATACAGTGAAGGGTGCGAGATATCACTCTACTTAGTGAAACACTAGAATAGGTGAGCATGAGATGATCTTCTGTACTTTTCTTTATGATTTATAGAGAGCACTTTACCCTCCCTATCATAACTAAGAGAGTGATGGAGTCATATAATAGCAGGTGGGAGAAGAGTAAAAGCTAAATAAAAGTTTATAAATGTTAGCTTGTAATAGAAAAGTATTGATTTCTTCTGTCTTCTTTATGGAGGTCTGGACTGCGCTTGATGGTAGGAGAAAGGCGAGAGTGGATTTTTAGATATAATGGTAGGATGAAGCTTTTATAGGAAAGTGCGTACGAGTGTGTGTATGTGCGTGTATGTGCGTGTGTGTGTGTGGTGATTTTCCAATTCAGGAGTAGGTAGGATGTGTGAAAGTCTTACAAGAAGAACATTAAAATAATCTAGTCAGTTCTACTGACACAGAGAAATGGAGGAGATAGCCTTACCCACATACTCACTAAACCACAAATGGTCCTAATATTAACTTATTCATCACAATCTGCCTGCCTGATCTGACTTGATTTATTGCCACAGAACACTGATACACTGACCATGCTAAACATTGACCATGTTGGTAAAAAAAAAAAAAAAAAGCCAAAATGAAAGTCTCAATTCTACAGGTGAGACACAGAGCATAAAGGAAGCATGAGTGAAATGTTCATGACATTTTCTATGGGATTTGGTGCATTACAGATACTTGGCTGCGTGACGTTGGTGATTGTACATACGAGGGAGGAGAGAGAAAAAAGGGAAAGATGAGGTGGGGATGCAGAGGGATTGGCTGGAAAAAAATAAATCCACTTAATCTACTCTGTGTCTGTTTTTTTTCCCTTTTGCTCCATGAAAGTGAGCAGGCTTATGATAAACCTAATTTAAATGTTTAAATATTGTTTTTGGCCGGCTGATCTGGCCATATCCGTCTGTCATGCTCTCATGCCGACAAATCTCCCGCCAACCGTTCCCAAAGAATGACAGAGAGAAAGAGAAAGAGAAACAGCACAAAAGAGAGAGACCAAACGAGAGAAGACAGAGCAAAAAGTAAGCAAAGAACATGATTCTAGTGAGAAGTCTGATGGAGAGTCACTTAAACAAAAGAACAACCAGACATGTGCAGGTAACCTAATAACATACTCCTGTGTGCGACTATGTCTGTGTGTCCTAGAATGTAGTTTTCCACATGCAAAAGATGTCTGGGTCTTTGCACGGTAGCCATAACATGTCTACCGGGGCTGAGACAGAGGCCACCCCACCTCTCTGCTCTGTTTTCAGTAGGGATAGTGGAACTCTAGCTTGTCTGCGTCCCGAGGCAACGGGTTCACAGGTGTTCAGTGTGTGCACCTGGGCACTGACGCATGTGGAAGAGCTGTCAGAAGCGGGCCAGGCCCAAACTGACCCGAAACCAGGATGCAAACACCTGTGCCATTCAAACTCAGCCTATCATCAAGGAGCTAGACGGCTCAGGCTGACATGAAATCTATGAAATCATGCAAGGTGGAAGGTGGTTCTCTAATGTGCAGTGCAAGAAAAAGTGCTATACACATGGAAATCAGTGCTGAGTTAACTGGTCCAATTAAATTGTATCTGACTATCCCAAGAACACAGCATAGAGGGTTTCACATTCAAGTCATTATGTATAGTGTATCGAATGAGTTACTGCTATGAACCGAACATGAAATTGCATGTTGCATGAGATTTTTTTTTTACATTTGTTTAGTAGACACAACTTTACTTGATTTAGAAATTTTAATGTACATTTTTGTATTACTAACTGACCTAAAGTAAGAACCTACAAGAACTGCACAATATTTTGGATGCATAAAGCCTTTAACATAGCATGAGATACTGATCTCATTTCATCAACTTTTTAACATTTTGTCATATTATTACGGCCATTCATAAACTGCGGGTTTAATGTACCTTTACTGATATACTAGTAAAGTGTTAAAACTGTTAGGGTAGGTAGTATTAAAAAAAATGAAATAATGAAATATAGTTGTGATTCCATATTCACACAGACATAAGAAGCTTGCAAGACAATCAAAAAATATTTTCCTTACTTTATTATTTCTACAGATAGCTCCTGCTGCAGACTGCTTGTCTTTAATGTTGCTGTACTGCTTAGAATAAGCCTGTATATCAGCAGTTTGTGTCCTGACATTTTCAGCGGTTCTACATTCCATACTCATGCCAAAATCAATTTCAAACTTAGAACAGGATGTTTTGCTCCAGCATATGCATGCCTTATTCAAATATCTGTAATAAACCTTTAGGTGTTTGCCATTTATATGAATCACTATGCTTACAGTGCGTGCTAGAGAATGAGAAGCATGAAAGAAAAGGCTAAGTATCGGGCAGCTCTGCACTAGGCTGCACGGACAGCAGATTTGCTCCACATGCTCGCCTGAGCAATTACCAAAGCCAATCACTGCCACACATGGGAACCTGGAAGCCGTCCGGAGCAAGGCACAGGAGAGGGGCGAAAGCCAGGCATGTGTCTAATTCACATCTGATACATCTATATTAGGCTCTGAGAGTTACATGTTTGAATGACTATGACTATAATGACTCTTTTGTGAAATGTTTCAGTATGTATAGTTGGGCAAGGTTAGGGGCTTGAACGGATCTCCGGTCCTCCTTCATCATACCTGAGCATCCACTGCCACCCAGTGCCTCTCCACCGCCCTGGCACTCAGATAAGGTCCCATCCCAATCTGCCCCAGCCGGTCAGCCTGCCTGCTCCACTGCGTTGCCCTCGACCCTGTGAACGCTGGCACAACCTTGCCGGTTGGGGCTAAAAAAAGGCCCCGGCGAGAGGAACAGACACAGAGTCTGCATTACCCAGCTAATCCCATTAAATCAGTGACGATGCCAAGAGCCAGGGTCAGCCAGAGTGCCACGTCACTCACCCACACCTTTGGCACTAGCCAGGACCTGGGACCCAAGGCATGTGAGTTATAAAAAAAAAAAGGGGTGTGGGGGGGCATCTGACTCTCAGCCCAGGTCAGAATGGGAGAAAGCTGGGCCACCTTGGTAATCTGTTAGGACTGGGGTTGGTTGATGGTCAGCGAGGGTCTATCTACAGCAGTGGGAAATGGACCACCAGACTGAGATGCCTGGGATATAATGCCTGGGAAAGCTAACATGTTTACATGTTTGGTTTAATGTGTTTACAGTGGATTGCATCAGCATGCCGGTGGTTAATAACCCTCTCTTGGTCTGCTATGGTCAGCTATAGTATGAAAGGACCCCTAAAGTAACTGCACATCAGTTGAGAGAGCTGGGTATGATAAACAATCACCTGTAACTAATAACCAGGTACTTTTAAGTCACATGCTCCTTTTCCAACTACCTCACTCACTCACAACCACAACTGGAGTCATCATTTACATTTCTATATACACAAATGTAACCCCAACTATAGTTCAACAAGACACATATAATCAGGTTAAATATCTCAGACAAAAGCCTACCATTAACTCAACCTGCTCCAACAGCCACTGTGGCCAGCAACATTCCTCCGTCACAGGAGTGACTTAAGGACAGGATATCGTTTGGGCAAAAAACGCAGCCCGTGATATACGCAGTCGGCCAAGCGCAGGTAATTGCATTAGTAAAGGAGGTAACATATACCTCTTTCTCAGGGCAAGGGGCCCTCTATCTGATAGGCCTCATCCTCAACTGCCCCTCAATTAGACACAGACCACAACTGAAGAGCCCTACATTAGACCACTCTGTGAAGTTCTTAGTCTATAAGAATAGATTTTCACTTTTGGATAGCATTGTGGTTAAGCTGACCTTGAAAGTTCTCAGTTGAGTCTGTTCATGCTTGTATTACCGGCCTGTTGGGAGATCTGCGCGGTATGTAGAGAGGAGAACAGAGAAAAGGTGACAGGCAAAATAACTTCTCATTTTCCCTGTCTCTGACTCCCAAGAAAGAACTTGAAAAAAGCCTAACACACCAAGATGGCAGTAATGATCAACAATGGCCAACTGGACGCCGACAGGCCACTGGTGAGCATTGTCTGTAGTTTGTGCTGTGCATTCCACACCTTTGGCTCTTGTTGGCTTTTTGTGTTTGTCTTCAGAGAACAAAGAAATAAACTGCACTCTCAAGAGGGAGCACACACAGACAACGGCCTAATATTTTGGTGCCAAATTGAATGTCTGAATCTTTTATATGAGTATTTGTGTATCACATTTTAACAAGAAAATATTTAACATTGTAATGAATAAAAACACATGCACAAGAGCCCTAAAGGCATTCTTAGTTGGCACTAATTCTTGCTTGTCGCCTTGGTTTCCCTGTGCCCGAAGACTATAAGAGACATCAGGTAACAGATGATCTGGCATTCAGAGTTGGATGACGTTTACCACACGCTAAAATAAGAAACCCTAATTACTTGTACAGAGTGTCCTGTTCTAAGGTAAAAAAAAAACTGGTTGTGACCCATTCAACCCTTAATTTTGTTTCTCTTGTGCTTTGCAAGCATCTTAAAAGAGGTGAGGACAGGCTTGCAGTGCTCCATTGGCCAGCATGTCCATGGGCCAGATGGTCTGTGTCTTAACGCGTGAATGCCTCGCCAGTTTTGAAGCTTCTTCTGATCCTACTTCTGGATCGTGTTATTACCTCAATGATCATTTCGAATGAAACCACAGTTAAATAATTTGTTCCTCCAATAAATTTTTACAGTAAACACTGTACAACACTGGTTTATTGTATCTAATAAGAGGATTTGCCAATGTTTCCACAACACATGTATATGGACATTAATACTTAATACCAAGGCAATAGAAACAGTTAGTTTTGGCACTAACAAGCACTCAATGGACAGAATGAAGTGAGGCAGCAAGACAGTCATAGATGTCAAAGCAGAGATAAGCAGAAACACAACCCTAAAACTATTCGGTGAATCAGATTCTTATCATGTTTCCAGGAACTCATTACGAGGGGAATCAATATAAGATGTTAATTTAAATCAACCTGTTTACTCACTGGGCACTGTGCTACACCGCTAGACACGTGGGCTCACAATGGGATCTGATTGCTGGGCCGGTGAATTCAATCATGCATAAAAGAACAAAGAGATTCAGGCCTACAGATTTGAATGCACTGGTATATATACACACAAGTAATCATACTTATCAGCTTTTCTCCAACTTCCCTAATATGCAAATATTTGCCTCTGAAGCGGTAATAACCCTGGTCTGTTGCCTTGAGAGAATTTAGTGTTAAATAAGTAGTACATATGAGGGGCAAAGTGAAAGACAGGGTAAGTGTAATCCACTTTCAGCCGAGTTCACACATGCCAGAGAGCCTGGTGTGTTGGCAGGACAGATGAAGATATCAGAATGGGGGAGAGAGGTTCTGCATGCTGAGAGGGCCTGAAAGAAACAGAGAGAGAGAGAGAGACAGAGAGAGGAAGAGAGAGAGTAGAAAGGTGCAAAAAAGTGAAGGACATGAAGTGTGAAAGAGAGTAAACAAGACCGAGTAAGGCACAGAAGAAATGTGAGAGTGAATGAAAAACGTAAGAAACAGAAGAGTGAATGAAATAGTAAGCAGAGAGAGAGAGTTAAAAAAGGAGTAACAGAGTAAGGGAAATGCAGAAAGAAATATAAATGAGATAAAGAGAAACAGAAGGACAGGGTAAGTAAATTAAAGTTAGAAAGGAAGAGCCAGTAGGACAATAAAAATAAGAAAATAATAAAAAGAGATAACGCCTGGTTCAGAGTATTTTATTTCAACCAATATTGAAAACATGAGTCTAACTTCATGTTTCATTGATCACTGTTAGCTAGTGGTGCAACGGATCAAAAAATTCACGGTTCGGATCAGATCATGGTATTAAGTCACGGATCGGATCACTTTTTCGGATCAGCAAAAAAAGAAAAAGAAAAAAAGACGAGACAAATTAAACTTTCCATTTATTTAAGTATTTTTGCCCATTAAAAACATTCAACTCAAGACTCATTCCACGCAATTATATAACGACAATATAGGGCATAATTGCAGTAAACCCCCAGTTTTACGCGGACCCGGACTCGTTCGTGACTTTTCCGGAGTGCGCGTCCACCCCCCCCCTCCACTCCTCCACCTCCGCTACCGCTGGCCATGACTACCGCTGGCACATGCATGCCGAACCGTGGAGACGGATCGGTTCGGATCACGGATCAACAGTGATCCGTTGCACCACTACTGTTAGCCAATGAAGTCTTGTAAAAGACACCATAAGACCTGCTCTAATCAAAACATCACACACTTTCAGATTAGATTAGAGTCCTGACCTAGGACTCAAAACATTGTGAGAGTTTCTCACAAAATAATGTGACTTCAGATCTAAACAAACACATCGGAGGGCAGCGGGACAACTGCTGATCTAGTGGTCTGTGCTTTTTAAATAGAAAAAGACAAGTGGAACACTCTTCTGTACAAACGGACACTTTTGGTTAAGCTCAGCTCTGACTGGTTGACGCTTTGACTGGTTGATATCAATGTTGCATTTTCCACCAGAGAATCATGTCCACCCCACGCTACAGGACACTGCATCGTAAATATTAAACATGTTCAATATTTACGATTCACAATCAGGGCGATCCCGTCTGGACTGTGAGTAGATAGATAGGGAGGAGTAAATATTGGATTATAGGCACAGCATACCACAAGATAATCTGGGGAGATAATCGTTTAAGATCGCTCTGATATCAGGAGAACTTTTGTGAGGGACAAAACTGGCTTGATTGCTTTGTAGTTTGGGCCAGTAAAAGAGTGCAAGAGACTGTGTATGTAGGGAGATTGTGTAGATGCACGTGTGTGTGAGAGAGAGAAAAAGACAGATAGAGAGGAGGAGTCAACTCTGGATGCTCCTGCTGCATTTCCCTGAGTAAACAGTGCCGAAGAACAGGGTTTGGTTTAAAGCTCTCTCCATACGTCTGCACCCAAGGGTTTTCTCCCTCTCTGGCTCACTCTCACTTGCTCTTTCTGTCATTCTGGCAGGCCTGAAAGAACTTCTGCCTTTGCACCCTGCACACAAAGGGGACTCGCTGATAGTGCAAGAGCCCAAAGTAGGTGCAAATCCCGTCGCAATGTGATCAATTTTTAATTTCTCTCCTGGTTTTTCATGTTTGTCAGTGCTGTCAGGAGCAGGGTCTGCCGGGAGAAGACGAGGTGAGAGAGGCTGAAGGCATCCTTTGCTCTTCTAACACACGCACACAGGCACACGCACACACACAGGCACACACAACCACAACACACAAGTTCAAACACAAACGCACAGGTTCATGGTTTAAGTATAATAATATTACAAATCACACACTGGTATGGAAACACTGAAAAAAATATCGCAGCACCTATGGAGCAACGGGCCATTAGATAGCCAAAAGGCTCTGTCCACTTCAGTATCAATGTATACACAAAATATACAAAGTGAACTCTGTCTTGAGGCTGATGAAGAAATAAGTTGCTAATTCAATCAAAATATTGCTACTGATGTCAAAGTACATATACAGTACGGCATACAGCAATTTTCTAAGAGTGGAAAAAATCCTCAGAGACAGACTGTTAACACCTTTAATAAACAAGAAAGCTGCCTGCCCATTGACTCTAAAGTGATTAAAGCGTCACTTTAATACATAATACGCAGAAATGACCACATAAACACCCAGATGGCCAATATGTGCCTCCTTATCAGATCAGGTGGTGTGAAAAAAAGGGACACGTTGGTAAATCCAAGCTGCAGCCACCGCTAATGAGTTGCGACTTCCTGTCACGCTGTTTTTCCCCCTTCCAACTCTCTCTCTTTTTCCAGGAGAGGAGGCGGATTGCGGAAAGTCGATTTCCTGCGCGGCGGTGCTTGTCGTAATTGCGCTGGGTCCGCCGCCGGTGACATCGCCGGTGAAAACGAGCAGAAAATCTAAGTGTTCCATATCAAGGAATATTTTTACTCTGGCTAATGTGACTTAAATACCTTGTTCCACAGTCGAGTGGGCTGGCACCTGCTGCATGGGAACTGGCCAATTACCACACAGTCTCTCTAATTTTCTGATTCAATTAGCATGCTTCAGAGCTTTGCTGTCTAATTGCAAACTACTTCACAGTTACCTCTCTGATTAATCGCTGCCCATCTGCAAGCCATCGGAAAACTTGGTGGAACAAATTTGTGTATTTTAGAATGCCAGTGGGGCTGGTGAATCACAGCCCAAGAGGCTGCCCGAACCCTCTCTCTGCCGGGTTCCTGTCACCCCACACCATCGCACACCAGGGACACTGATTGGACCATCGCTCAGTCCAATCATGTCACAGTGATGACACAACCATTACAATACAGTGCAGCAAAAATAAACGGGAATTAATTCATTTTCACTCGACTGGCTAACCAGGTTTACTAAAACAGCTTAAAAAATCATAACAATGAAAAGAAGAATTAAGGAAAATTTTATCAAACATCTAAACATCTTAAATACCTAACTATGACATAGACTATTTAGCAAGCTTCATTTGCATAATTTAAATTGGGCTCCAATTTTAAAAATTTATTTTTCATTTATAAGTTAACATTTTTACTGAAACACTCACAGGTTCAAAATATTTCCATAACATTTTTATGTATTCAGTTTGTCAAATAAGTTTTTAACTAGAACTTCATTGAAATTTAGAGCCAGAAACTACTGAACCAGAACCATTACTTTAATCTTAATGTATCAAGCGTGCTTTGTTTACAGTTTGTGTGTCTCCCTGTTAATGTGTTTTAGCAAATTGGGTGTGTTTTTATTGAGATAAGCTTTAAACATTTATATTTGGTAGAATGTCATAATTTCTGAACTTAATCAATTAAGACTTATTAATATAATTAATTATAATTAATAGTGCCTGGAACAAATTTTCATAAAAACTAAACAATCTAACCTTTTCTGTGTTTTACTGTGACGGTCGCCCCGCCCCCTCGCGTGCTTCCCCGTTCGTCTTCCCCAGTCTACTGAGCTCTCGTGTCTGTCCT
>JBBPDH010000037.1:5006336-5023712 GCA_037974565.1 Clupeocharax schoutedeni
ACACACACACACACACACACACACACACACACACACACACACACACACACACACACACACACACACACACAAACAACCTGGGAGAAGTTCACTGCAGGAGCCAACAATGGACTGAACATGTCCCAGTGAATCAATCACACTTGAACACAACCACAGTGTATGTGAGTGAGTGTGAATGTGTTGTGTGCCAGAATAGATACAGTGCTGGATTGAGGTAAGGGCCTAAAGGAACAAGGCATGTAACAAAATGTTGTACATAATGGCAACTCATGCCGTATCGTTACTGTTTATTATAGAAGTGCTGTCCTAATTATATCTAACTAAATAGTATATCAGTCCAATCATACTGGTGTGATTCGACTAATATACAATGTTTTGTCACTCGCAAGGATGTAACAGTACGCAGACATTTTTTGTTTACAAATCTTTTCATTTATCAATAATCAGTTACTTATGCACAACAGTTTGATGCCATTCTGCAAACAACACCATAAGGATTATTGTTATGCTATAGGCTCTTAATTTTTCATAATTAATAACATTTCAACTTTCATAGTTTCCATAAACAATGCTGCAACCTCTAATGTCTGTTTGCTCTCTCTTGTGTTTGTTTGACAAATTCATTCCACAATGAATTCTTCTAAAGATATTAGGAGTGGGGGGAGGGAAAGAATGCTTAAGAAAAGAATGAGAGAGAGAGAGACAGAGAGAATATCAAAGAAAATCATGGGAATGAGGTAGGAGTGGCCCTGGGCCACAGGGTCAATCTAAAGCTGAGGGAGTTCAGTCTGCCGCAGGCACTGAGCTGGAACTAAGTGAGTCCAAGCAACTGCGGCCTGGAAGCCAGCCAGAGCCTGGTGTTCCTCAGGGGGCCATATCGAGCCCCCTCACTTTCTCCCGCTCACACACTAACGTTTTCATTAACACGAAAACACAGACTCAGAGAAGACTGAAAGAGAAAAAGACTGAGGCCACTTATACACACATAGGCAGGCAGCCACCCACAGACCGCAAGCGAGGCATACAGAGACCCCTTTTCGTGATTGGACAACTTTGCCAGTTATGTTAGTGAATACATTACACACATTTTAGCTGAACCACTCCAAAAGAGAAGGGGGTTAAATAGAGACACAATGGGGCTGAGAGCCGCCACTCTGGGGCGATGACTGAGAGACAAAGGAGGCCTGTCAGGCCGGCCAGACAGCTGTGAGCTGGGTGTCAAACTGCCTCCTCAGACCACCATCTGCTGACACTGCCAGATGACACAGAAAATAGGATTACAGTAGCTGAGCAGAAGAGAGGCTGATGACCTAAACACTGTAATATCATTTTCTTGGAAAAAAACCCATCCTGGGCTAGGTTAAAGAGCCAGAAGCTCAGAGAGGTTAGAACATCTCTGATGATGCTACACACCACATTTAGACTGGGATTAGGAGTGAGTGATCTAATGGGAGATTGCATACCTGGCTATGAGAAAACACTGCTGCATCACTGCTACGAAGCTAAATGGCAGTCAACGAATGGGCCTGTACCTCAAAAACACAAATAATAATACACTTTATTTACCCAACTTACATAAGCTGATCAATTACAACATTAAAACTGCAGTCAGACAAAATGAATAACATTAATTATCTCATTACAAAAGGCACCTGTGAAGAGGTGAAGTGTATCAGGCAGCAAGTAACAGTGAATTATTGAGGGTTTTTTGCATTCAAAGCTAGAAGAAAGAAGAAGGTGGTCTGATGAATAGTATTTAATTTTGCTTTAGACGGGCATGTGAAACACTTACCAGGGAATAGAAACCATCAGGATGTACTATGGGAAGATGGCAAGCTAGCAGAGCCAGTGTGATGCTTTGGACATTGTTCTGCTGGGAGTCTTGGCATTCATATTGATATTATTTTGGCATGTACCACCTACCTAAACATTCCTGCAGACCTAATGGCAGCTGCCCTTTTCAGCAAGATGACACACAGTGGCTCACTGCACTCGATGAAACCAAAGGCTATTTTAGGTATGTCCAGTAGAGCTAAACCTTTAAAGGACAACAACACTTGCTAGTTTCAGATAGCTCCACCCCAAGCTGAAGTTTGCAAAATGATGAGAAATGTGAGAGATATTTTAAGATGTAAAATGCAATGTGTTAGAGAAACTATAGAGAAGCTCAGTGTTTGTCACCATCTGTGACTTCATCATAGCAATACTGAGAAAACACATCTCTTTTATACAGTCTCTCTTTTTCTCTCTCTTTCTCTTGCTCATAGAGGCACAAACACACAAAGAGAGTAAGAAAAATATATACCAGATTGAAAAGATGGAGAGAAAGTATTGAGATATCTAAATCATCTTGTGTTTAAGCAGGTTAACATAAAACCTTGTGTGGAAGAGTGAAGACGCAACATTGTTAGCTTGGTGCTAATATAACACTGAAACTCCACTGACAGGCTAGCAGAATTTAGCATTATTACAGCTGTTGCAGTTTCATGTCAAATAAATTGACTTGCCTTGTTTTTCTTGCACATGATGAAAGTAAATTTAAGTAATAACTGTGTTTCTGCTACAACTTGTAACTGTGTTTCCAATACAATTCTCTCATCTATCTTTCATATTTCACTCGTAAAGATCCCTTGTCATCAGGTACTGAGAATACTGGTTTACTGATTCACATATTGTGACATATTTCAGTACTGAACTACATTACAGCACAGCTGAACCAGACGAGTGTTGCAAACACTGAGGTAACAGTTAAAATTTAAAGCAGACCAACAGCCTCATGCATTACTATAAACAAGAAAATACATATGTGTTGTAATTATTCTTTAAAACCTGAAGTAATAAGAACAGTAAGGCATAATCTGAAATCTTTTCTCACTCAATGCACTTTCAAACAAACATAATGTTCTCTCCAAAGCATTGCTTCTAAACATGTTGTGCTCAATAAGCAGAAGGAGAGATATTTATTAATTGAATGTGAGAAAATGTTGCACAGTCTTGATTTGTGGAAACAAAATGATCTGTATTTACATTTGTCAGCCAATCATTCTTGATTTCAAAACATGGAAGTGCAAACCCAAATCTGTCCATACAGAATGTAAATCAAATTAATATAATCACTATGATATGAAATGCATAAGTACTTGTTCATTTGAAAAGTACAGCATGACAACAAAAAAAAAAAACTCATTGCTTTGAGGGTTAAGGGTGAGTGGATGGTGGTGTGAGGGACGGAGCTTTCGGGTCTGGCTCCCATCCATGTAGTCAATGCAAAAGGCCAAATGTGCCCCAACACTACTGTCCATCCCAAGTTCGGCAGTGGGAGCCTGGCTGACATGTGACCAGAAGCGACACCTCTGGGCTAAAGGTCAGTGCAGATCTCCGCAAATCTCCCCAGGCATGGCATCAGATTAAAACCAAGGGGGAGAGCTTGCCCTCCAACCTTAACCCGATAAGACCCTTGAAGTCTTATGCTCTAACCTAGACTTGACTCCATCATCTGCAGCGTTAGCTATATTAATTACTGCCTGATAGCCGCTCAGCACAATTCGTTACGATGGTTCCTCGGCTGCTGGAGCGGTGGCTGGCGCCAGGCTCACTTGAGCTAGCCATGGGGTCAAGAGCTCTTCAAGGAACCAAAGGAGTTGTACCTGCAGAAGCCTTTGCCTCCCTGTTCACTGGGTGCAGGTGGTTTGGGTCACAATGGGGTCCAGACATCACTGACTGGGGCTTATGTCTACATCTTCTCTGGCACTGAGCCAAACAAAAGCGGATTAAGGCAGCAGCATGGATTTGGAATTTACATGTGCGTGATCAGTTCTTCTGCACTCCTAATGATCTGATGAGATGACTAGTCTGCTCCAAGCCAGGGGCTGGCTTCAGAATGTGCAGGGGGTCCTAAATGGCGCAACAAGGTCTGGCAAAATCAATTAACTCTGTTCATCCCAGTCCTTTTTACACTGCTCGTACCCATTTACTGAGAAGTGCACATGCCCAAACCTGACATTTCCAGTAAACCTCCAAGACAAATTGCACACATCCGTCAGGAGCCAAGAGGCCAGACCCGCCAGGCAACGCGAGAGGCTGAACGCTAGTGAGCATGTGTGTGTGTGAGAGGACGGACACCAACCCCCACCCCCACCCCACCTCCCGCCGATTAGATAAGTCCTAAACCCACTCAGCCACACGCAGCGAAGGCCATGTTTCCCACTCGCTCCCTGTGTGCCGCTCAGAGGGAGAGGTGATAAGGTGGGCCGTTTAGGGGTCATTGCGATTAGACAACTAGGGAGAGCACATTCCTGCTTGCTCTAGATGGGATGCTCTGGCTTTACCATGTCCAACACTTGCAGGTATGTGCGAGTGAGCTTCGTCAGCCCTGAGACACTCAGTGCCATGGGTGCAACTTATGATAATTTGTGTAGTTGACAAGAGCTTTTATGGTGCAACACAAGATATACTGCCCCCTACAGATCCTGCAGTGTAAAAATGACCATCATAATGGACAGCATAGCGCATTACAGAGCCCCATAATTAATGTTGTTGACAATCATACTTTACTGAAAAATTAGCATCCCTAACAAGTATTGAAGTAGGAAAAAGTACTCGAGTCTGAATTTCTTTTAGAAATTCTTTATTGCACTCTGCAACAATCCATAAGGCATGAATTTGGCCCCACCCCCACACGGACTCTTTTGCACAATAGCATGTGTGTGTGTCGAGACATGGGTAATTAGCATTGCATATGTGTCGGCCCAGGCCTCTCCACAATCAAGCCGTGCTGGCGCTCGCTGGAGAGATAACCAAAGGGTGAGAGTGGAGAGGAGGCACCTGGGGTGGCATCGGCCTTAGTGCAGGCCCTGGGGTGTGGGAGGAAGCGAGGCTTGGGATTAGGAGTAATAGCATCATAGAAGGATCAGTGCAGCCTATCTCATTACGCCAAGCCACAACGAACACAGCCCTCTCAAAGCAGTTTATAATTACGCCTTTCCAGGCCACAAACAAACCTCGCTTATTACCTCTCTCCTCGGCATTTTAGCTGTAGGAAATCAGACGCTAATTGCGATATTTCCCTAATACGCAACGTGCGCGAGCATTGCGGGCTGTTTGCTACTTGTCCCGTCAACGTGTAATAAAGTTTTTATCTGTCAGCCCAGCGTGTGGGAGATGAGCCAAGGTCACCAGCATGCTCTCCAATATGCAGCAGGAAAAAAAACCCACTCAACTTTGTTTACCTAATTATATAAATAATATCCAGTTTTTCAGGCAAAAAGAGAAACAAATAAATATTTTAATTCCGAGGCTGATTATAAACTCAAGGACCTTCAAGGATGTTTCTTTTCTAATCATCTGTTGCAATTATGTACATTTCCTAATATATTCTCAAAGCATTCCTGTTTATTTTTTTTCCTTGCTTCCTCTGTTTTCTCTAACAATCATATTGAATATGCATTTCATTAAATTCTCATTGTAAAAATAAATAAATAAATAAATAAATAAATAACCGGAGGATGGGGGCTGCTACAACTGCGTGCATACACACAGACACACACACAAATGTGTTTAAATTTAATGACTAAATGCTATCAGCCAGAAGAAAAAATAAAATCACAACATAACACGGAATGACACATCAGGCCCTAATTAATTGATTAGTGTTCTCTAACGGAGTATTCTATTATGTGCATTATGGCTGCTTTGATAGTAATTATCATGACTCCCGCAGTTCTCCCAACCCTCGGCAGAAGCGGCAACTTCTCGCCCTCCCTTATCGAGAGCTGTTAAAGAAAAGCGCCCCATTAGTCTGCCAGTGTAATAAATTGGCTGCATGAAACACACACATAGCCCACCTCTTGTGTTCGTGTTTGAGAGCGGGAGAGTGAGAGAGAGAGGGAGAGAGAGAGAGAGAGCGAGAGAGAGGGAGAGAAAGACAGAGCAGATAAAGAGAGAGAGTGAGAGGGAGATCTTGCATGATGGTGGTGGGGATGGGGTGGGGGTGATGTTTGACAGAAGAAAGGGAAATAATAACAGATAGTCCTTAGTTCTCAGATGAAGCCCTGTCAGACCGGAGTGAGTGTATGTTGACAGTTGTGTTGCTCGGCATGGCAGGATGCTCCTAAGTGAACCCTTGATTGGAACTGATGGGTGAAGAGGGAACGCTGGTGCCAGCCCCCTCCTACACTGTGGTCTATGCTACAAAGAGTGCTAACAGACCAGCTGCAAAGCAGGCCACTTGCTAATGCTAACAGCACCTGTCTGGCAAAGCGGTATGTGTGAAGAAGTGGGACTTGGACATGAGATTATGCGTTAGCAGCCTCTGACTAAACACTAGCATCTAACAGACAGATGATTATACAAAGGAGAGATCTACATGCCGGCTGCTTGACATATCCAAACAAATCAGAAATAAACGCAAAACAATGCGTGCAAAGTACAGGTACAAATGTCTAATACAAATGACTATGAGGAAATAGCCTCTGGGACTGGTTACCTCTTTGTTATATTTGTTGTGTTTTATTTATTTGCTTGGATCTTGAAATGCTAATTTAGAGGCATGTTAACCTGTTGCTTACCAATTCCAAGGTGAAAAAAGACAGTAATACTACATTTGTACAATGTAAAGCAACTTAAATCCCATGTTGGTTACCTATGTGTGACAGTTTAATATTTATTGTATTTTACTGAAACGCAAGGCAAGAATGTTGTAATTTTTTTACATATTTCATCATAGCAATACCAAATTAAAGCAATTTTTATTCTGTTTCATTTTTAATTATTTTATTCTATGTCTTTGTATGTCTTTCTATGTCTTTGCTGACTGGGAATTCTAATATGCAGCTTGTAAGCAGCAGAATAATGCTTTATTTGTTCACATGGTTTGTAATCAGATCATTGCTATGTTGAGCAGTTCAGCTCATCTCACTTTTAATGCCTTTTTTTTCTGGAAGCATCCATGCTGATGGCGTGTGTATGTTTAACAGGTCCGTGTTCAGGACTCTCTGCAATGCCTGGACCCTAATCCTCACCCACAGGCCACAGCTTTACTGCTAATGCTATCACTAGTGTCTCACAGTACTCGCGAGTGAGTTGAGCAAAGCCTGGGGAAAAAACAGAGTAAACAATCTGATTACCTTACTCCAGATTAACCCTCATGAGTTCAGAAAAAGGCCAGTAAGGCCGCTGTTTTGTCACTATGCTTGAATATTGAGAGGTATACTTTATTCCACACTACAGGCCCTGGCATGGGAATTGTAGTTTTTTAAATTCTGGAGAATAATGCCCTTTACCCATTTCCCACATGTAAGATTCAATCCGAGCCCATACAAGCTATAGGATGCACCATATAGTTCAATGAGGTGCATGTTTCTGACTCTTAATCTGCTGCTGACCCCAGTGTGACTGCAGTGTGACGCAGGTTCAGAGCATATTAGCAGGGCTAGTAACAGACTTAAGTTTAGCATGCAAAGGCCCTTTGGGAATTCCAATGCTTGATGGCCACCCATTGCCCATAACCTGAACTGCACTAAGTGCTCTGGGTATAGTTAATTGTGTACGCAGCATTAAGGGAAAAGTGTGGAGGCATCAAGAGTGAGCAGGTTGAGGAGGAGGACATTGGTGTTAGACTATCATGAGATGTGTATTTCATTACTTTTTACAAAGCAGAGAACGATTTTAAGTCGTGTACAAATCACCAGGCAAATCATGAAATATTTTCACTTCAGCGAAACTTAATTTGACCAGGGGACAACCAAACTTCTGCTTAAAACTTTACAAAATGACATCTTCATTCAAACCATATCTGAAGAATCATTATGTCAAAAATGGGCATTGTCTCTTGTTAACAAAAGGAAGGACATATTAGTCTAAGGACAATTCTGTTAAATAGTTGGACATATCCCAGCAGTGCACACATACAAGCATGTTTGGCACTTTTAAAATGAGGTTATAAATTCCTTTGAAATCTTTGAAATCCACAGAGGGAGTATTTTTGCAGAACTGTCCTTCATTTGGATGAAGCCAATGTCCTTCATTTGGATGAAAGTGATGAGTCAAGATTTCTATGGACAGTTTTTCTATCATCTGTTGAGATTACGTAGGTGTGTCATTCAACTGTTTTGCAGAGGGGCATGATCAGAACACTCTCCACATAAACAGGGACATCCTGATGAATATAAGAAAATCAGGGTATAATAGAAATAAGCATAAATCATGCTGTGAATATTTAGTTTACTCTTCAATGCTGAACCTCAATCGAACCTGATCGTCAATTCACACTAGTCTGAACAGGGACAGGTGAGCTCTCAAAAAAAAAGAAAAAGAAAAAAAAGAATACATACGCTTCACCTGACCTTCTATGTTGCTTAGCAACTAGTTTCCATTTAAAAATGTAACACAGAAGTGAAAAAAGCCGGAGGTGAAATTACCAGTAGGGACGTTATGAGGAAAAAAGGCTGGGAGATAAGATGAGATTGCCAGAAACAACAAAAGTGCAACATAAATGCACAGCTGGGGCTACTCTTACACTGGGTGAGGTAAAATGAGCTGGGTCTATAGGCTCATCATGACTGTATGAAACAATATAGAGAGGCAGAATGGACACTCCTGATTCTCTATGCATGGGGCCGCACAGACAGTGCATATTGATTTTTCCTGCCATAAAAGGAGAACAAATAGTCTATTCACGACTTATAGTTGATACCTCTGAATCCTTCTCCTTTTGAATGGAAATAACAGAGCTGTATACGAACGCTTGTCTGTAATGAACTGATGAGGGTAGCTGAGGGGGGATCATAGCAATTGATGCTAGAGCAAGTGGTCAATGCTACCAGCCTGTGATCTTGTCTTGACCAAGGCCAGGGAATGACAAGGGACATGAAGTACAGAGAGGAACAAGGAGAGCTAGGGAGTTGTATGTAATTAAATGTGATTGTGTGATCAAAGCCGCTAGCCTTGGGATGACAGACCTGTATCTTAGAGAGCTGTAAACACGACCTCCAGCAGAAGATAGAAGCAAGCAGAGAAAGATCAAAGGTGCCTTCCCATGCTAACCTGGACTAGCAACGTGAAGCAATGAGCTTGGGTCACATTGGGTTAAGTGGAATCCTTCTTAACTGCAGATGTTTTTCAATACAATGCCATGGAGGTCATATCCTTCACTGACCGTATTCAAGTTCACCACAAATGGTGCACAGGCTTGTTTTGTGGCCTGCTGTGTAGAAAACAAAACAGACTTCAAAAGATAGTGCCCCCCCAACAACCTAAAACAAATAAAAAGAGAGCGGGAGAAACCTTGCATAACCCGAGTATCAGTGGGGGCTTCACAAATCACTTCCTTTCCTGCACAGCAATCACAATCTCCAGGTTATTTTTCTCCTCATGCCTTGAATTTGACCCCATCAGAAGTATGACACAAATCAGAGGGGAGTGGAGAAAGAGAGCAAAAAGGGAGAGTGAGACAGCAAGAGAGAGAGTGAGTAAGTATGGGAGAGAAAAAGAAGAAGAAACAGAGAAGAAACGTAATACGGAAAGCAAAATACTGAGATGACACAAAACTCCTTATGCAGCACAAGGTTGCTGTACAGAGATTCTTAAACAGGGGGCTTCATTACATAAAGCCAAGTGCCATGTGGGTCAGGGCCTGCCACTCATCCAGAGCACCAGACGGATAAAAGATGTTTAGGCCCCATCCCTCTCTCTTTATCTCTCTCTTTGTCTCTGTCGCTCTCCCTCTTTCTCTTGCTCTGCCTCTCGTGCTCTCTCTTTCAAAAAAGAAGAATAGAAAATGAAGCCTGTGTCTTCTGATCCTTGGGAAGGCAGAGAAGGCAGAGAGAAATTACAGCTGCCCGCATAAAAGCTGCATCAAACTTTAATTCACCGTCACCCATGGGACTCGTATAAAGAGCGCGAAATTGGGGAATAAAAATAACACAAGGAAGTTGCACTGTGATACAAAGTCAATATGTATATTTATGACAACTAGAGCCTTCCCTTGTGAGCGCTCTGGTAAAATAGATAGAGAAGAAAGGTAACACAGCAGTGGGGAGTCAGAGGGAGAGATTCCATCTTCTTAGTCAGCCGCTGTCAAACGGCTCAAGTGCTCTCGCAGTGAATTAGGCAAGGCAGTGAGTAGCGCTCTGAATCGTTAGTTTAGATAATGTTATACGTCACATTTTCATACATAACTAAATGTATGATAGTCTTGAATATTGAATCCTACACAATCAGCTCCATCATCACCGGTATCCTTGGTGAAGATGTGTTAAAAAATACACAAATGTAGTCATTAAAATATCTTAGGTTTAGGTTTTAGGTGGCCATAGTTATTGCTGTATATAATAAAATGTAACGAGTAGAGGTGGGCATAGATACATATTTTTAATATAGATTAATCTCATTGTAATCTTGTTATTAATCTAGATTAATCTAATGGCTCTAGATTAAAATGGCTCATTTGAGACGATCCGCACGCTCCGGAAAAGTCACGAACGAGAGAGAGAAACAGATAGAGAGCGCGGGAGAGAGACAGAGAAAGAGAGAGAGAGAGAGAGAGAGAGAGAGAAAGAGAGAGAGAGAGAGAGACAGAGAGAGAGACAGAGACAAAGAGAGTGAGAGAGAGAGATGATCAACACGCTCCGGAAAAGTCACGAACAAGAGAGAGAATAAGAGAGAGCGAGAGAGAGTGAGAGGCACAGAGAGAGCGTGTGAGAGAGAGAGAGAGCGACACAGAGAGAGAGAGAGACAGACAGACAGACAGAGTAAATCCGCACTAAAATATCAAGGTGAAAGTCATCATAGCTTGCGTAGTATAGACCCAGCTCCCAACCCAACTTTATGAATAGATTGACGGCGATATTTTTGTTATCGCGCGATAAAAGCCTAACTTTAACGCAGCACGTTAACGTCGATAATGGCCCAGCACTAGTAACAAGGCATGTCCCCGTATAGCTTTCCCTGAAATCCAGTCATCCATGACTTTGGGGTTTTCCATATTCATTTCTATATTCACTGTTATGAAGTTTAAAGAAACTGAAGCTGTTGTGAACCTGCCTGGATTAAGATGCATGTTTATTCGGCCCTCATGTATAGTGCAGCACATGCTTGGGGATCAGATGCTACAAGTTGGTAGCATTTTAAAGCCACTAAGCCTCCAAAAAATGTAGACTTCATCCCCATGCCAATAAATTATTTGGAAGGCATGCCAGAAGAAAACTTTTTCTTTCATCTAATCACAAATAGAAGAATGTGGAATTTGCTAAACGACACTGGAACACAAATGGATCTTGGTTCTAAAGTCAGTGCTTTTTGGCTAAAAAAATCTCAAAAGCTGTTTTGATATTAAAAGAAGAACGATTATACACAGTTAAGTACAGTGAAAGATCCTCAATATTTTGGAGCTACTTTTCCTCCAAGTCTCAAAAACATGAACTTATTTTTTATGAATTAAGCAGTCAATATCACATATTTTGCATACTTTTCTATACTTTTAAATTTCTAAGGTCATGTCATTCTCAGATGTATATGTAAGAAAAAAAACCTTTACCAAGACAATGGCACAGTGCCTTAAATTGAAATCTGTCGCAAATCCCCCTACAGTTAATCATTTCCAAAAATCTTTGTTTTTGTGGGATTAGACATATCATGGTTCATTTCAAAGCAGGCATGTGCAAGAAAATATGTTCCAAATAAAAGGCAGGACAGTTTATTATCTAAAGGTCACAAAACAGCAGTTTGGGAAGAGGCACCAACCAAATAAATTTGAAATCATGATAACATTTGCTCACTTTCTCACACATACACACAAACACACACACACACACACATCACACAAACAAAAAGATCACAAATTACAACAGTACTGTGTCACAACCTCTCCTTAGCCTAAATGAGATCTATCCCAGCGTTCAGTAATGCGTATTCTGGCAGGTATTATTGCAACATTTACTCTGAAAGGATGCATTTTGTTGTTAAAGCATAAACAGGCTCTAATACTATTTTGTTTCTCTTTTTAAAAAAAGGAAGCCATATGACTCAGTTGATCCTGTCCCTGGAGTTAAAATAAAGAATAGCAAGAAAAACAAAGGAAACATCACTTTAAAGTCTGCACTCTTGT
The DNA here is from genome assembly GCA_037974565.1 of Clupeocharax schoutedeni. Taxonomy (NCBI): domain Eukaryota; kingdom Metazoa; phylum Chordata; class Actinopteri; order Characiformes; family Alestidae; genus Clupeocharax; species Clupeocharax schoutedeni. The sequence goes on from JBBPDH010000037.1 coordinate 5,018,440, forward strand.
TTTTTACACCAAGCACCTCAACATCAAAGCTCATTGGTCTGAATAAGCTGAAAGTACAAAGGACAGAAATCTGCTGACCTGCATTAATATTTTCAAATTTTATTAACCCTGAGCGCTTACTGTGTAAAGTGCAGATACCCTTGTGTGCTCCATCAGCCGTTTGATGCCATGATGTCATGCATGATCATAGATGACACCAAACACATTGTTCCAGGCCAGCCACGATGTACGGCTCAGCTCACTATGGAAAAGCGTGGAGATAACCTCCCCCGACGTCCTGCTGAACTTTGCCATGGTAACACAGGGTGGCACATCCAGTTGGAAAAGAGTGATATTTCCTTTGATCTTACGGATAAGCTTGTGATTTCGAGTGGTGCAAACAGGCTGGAAAAATAAAAAAAAGGTCACAAAGGTGAGCCAGTCTGTGTTTCCTGGGGAAATGTGACTGAGGGCAGCAACATCCATCAGGTGCACCTGAATCCTGGGAGTGGAGGAACAAGTGAAGGGACGTCACGGTCAGTCAACCAGTAGGCCTCAATAGAGTCGGTGGTACAAGGCCTGGGCAGTCAACAGCACGTGGAGCAACTTAGTTGGTAAAATATGATAATGGAAGTCCATTGAGTCAGCAGTACATGGACCAATGACTTTCCATTGTGCACAAAACATGGCCCAATGGAGTTCTATGCAGTCAGTGACATGGACCAGTGAAGTTACACAAGTGCTCCCAGAGCTATTGTATGCAACCGTTTTTCATCAAACATGTCTTTATTAGCTCTTTCATGTCACTGTTAGCGTGAAAATTCAGAGCTGAAATCATTGAAATAAGACTTTCATGTTCTCCACTTATTGAGTGCAATTATATTCAATTTTCATTTTTTTAGGAGCCTTGTCCAACAGCTTGAAACAGAACCAGTTCAAAAAGAAGCACTTTCAACCACCAAAAGCAGACTAAAAGCAAAAAAAAAAAAAGATGAAGCATTAATCAGCTCACAATAATCTTGCTCTTCATCAAACAAGGCTCTTTTATCCTAAGTTCTTTCCTCTGTTTTTCTTATTGTAAATAAAATTAGGGTTAATTACTTGTCTGTGTTCAGATCCTTGTAGTGGTGCAGAACAGATAATTACAGTTCAGGTACACATTAACTTACTTTTGTTAACAATTAATCACTGTTTATGTTCAGGGCGCTCTTCTCTTTGTAATTAATAATCGGGTCCAGCAATGAGTAATAACCGCCGCTCAGGTACAGCAAACGGAAGAGCTAATCTCTCTGCATTAACAGACACAGATAAAGCAAAGCTGTCACTGGGTGTATGTCCATGTGGGATAAGGTGAGAAAACTAAAAGAGCTGAGGTGTAGCTATATGTGCGAGGAGTATGTGTGATTTTAATGTGTGAAGATGTTCAGGGCTTGCTATAGGGTAGGGGTGGAAAGCTGTAGATCATCTGAGAGGGAGAGAGAGTGTCTGTGAAAAGAAGAGAATGAGCTTTAAAGTATCACGTGGTACAGCATTGTGATTCATCTCTTTAGAGCCAGTTTTAAGTTTCTACTAAGCTGTGCATAGAATGCATCACAGAGTATCGATCTGAAGCGGAAGTTCCACTGAATCATCTGACTTAGCTGTAATCAGTTTATAATAAGGTTCAGTAAATTATCCCTTTGTCAACACACAACCATTCATTTTGTACAAGCAGAACTGATTACTGTAATGGTGTTCTTAGTGGGCTATATTCTAACATGATCATAGATCTGCAAATACTGGCCTTCTGCTAACATTCCGCATAAATTACAGAAGAAACATCTCACAACTTCTTTTAAATCTAGCTTTTACTGACATTTTTATGCATCAACTGTATTTATTCTTAACTTTATCTTCACTTAACCACGTAATTTCTGTGTTATTTCATACATTTTCATTTATGTAATTGATTTTTTCCTCATTTTTTTAAACATACTAATTCGTTTCTTGTATGGAAAACATGGGTGGGCAATATGGCAAAAATGTAACATTGCAATACATTTTAATGATCCTTGATGCGTCACAAAATTTACTTCCCAATATTTACAGTGATATAATGTTTAATAAGCTAAAACTGACAAAACAACCAGTGGTACTTTGTTTAAAAAAATACTGTTCACACCCAATGAATACCATAAATATTATCCAGTGTTTCTCACACTACACTAATGCTGTCGGTCAGTATTCTCTCAGCAATATTCACAATACGCTCAGGAAACCAATTTGTGACATAAGGTACCAAAATAACGCTGCAAAACCCTCACTAAATAAAATCAATTTACATATTGTTATATTTGTATGCTATATTATTACTAATGTTTTTTTGGGGCCAAAATAATAAAGTTCAACTTATGATTTATTTTTAATCAGATGAACCAATTATTTTGCAGCATTCCATCTTAATTTTTTTAAATAATTGAGTTGTACCAGAATTATTTAATTTAACCAAACTGTTTGAGATTTCATTAAGCACTGAATCATGTCCAAAAGAAACAAAAGTGAAATAAGCTCTCTTAGAGTGATTAGCTCAACTTCCAGCAAGCAGACTAGGCCTCCTCCATAGCTAGGTCTTGCTGGTTTCTATACACTTCTGGTTGTCTGGGCTGGACTGTGTTGTGGGTCAGTCTGGGCGGTAGACTCAGCCCTGCAGCGCTGCCAAGCCAGGGGGGGTTTCAGCACATTTGTTCTGGTTTATCTGCATATTCCGACTGGCTTCAGTGTGCTCCTAACTGATAAAATTCTGCCAGTCTCTTGCAGTTTTGCCAGAGCTGAGGCACGGTGACCCTCTCCTGAAGACCCCTTCTGAGCGATAGAAATGGACTTCAGGAAAAAAAAGGAAAAAAAAACAACCCAGACAGGGGGAAAGGGTCCAAGTTTTATCATGTTGGAGGCAAGAAAACAGAGATGTCAGAGGACAAGACACACACACACACACACACACACACACACACACAGAGGGTATGCTGTTACGAGTGTAGCTTCACAGATGATTAAGTGCAACAAACAGGCTTGTCTTCACCCTGCTATATTGTACAGGTCCAAGTCCAGCCAGCATATCAAATGCCACTAGCAGAAACACCACGCACATTGTAATAGATGTGTTTGTGCGGGAGTACATAAAAAACACTGCTGCCCACATACACAGTGAGTCTGCCTGACCACAGTCTGTCTACCCTAGCTTTCAAACAATAACAAAAAAAACATTTCCCCAATCCTGAAATCTGAGTATGTGCAATTTTTTTGGTTTCGGAACAAGTGCCACTCAATTACATTTGCGGGGAGAAGCCTGGCCGTTTTGTTGTGTGTACGGCAGTTTGCACAGAGCTGTAGAAAACAGAAACTGGTAAACAACACATGATCGCAAGTCATCAGACTGGCCTATATGTAATGATAACTTTCAGGAAAAACTAAGAATTCGCAGGAAAAGTCCTGGCAGACTGTACTCAGCAGCTGCTGCAGCAAATGCTTTTAAAGTGGTAGGACTTACTTATCCTACTGGACATGGTGAAGTCCATAAATGTAAGGGCTTCACCCACATGTCAGTTGGCTTCGGTTAATATAAGTTAATATTGGATTTACTGGATTTAATATTGGATTTAATGGAAGCAGCAAATATCTCACCAATAAAGGAGCAATATACAGTGGCTTATTTTAAATGGTAACCAAAAATAAATGAATATAAAACTAATCACTTCAATGAAACTGTTAAGTTAAATAAGTAAGAAACTGTCAAACAATAAATACATGTTAAAGGCAGCCGTGATTAAAAAATAAAAGTGTATGTAGGATTAGTCATGGTGGGTTTATATAGGTGTCATTTAGCCTCAATATAACACTGCTGATATATTTTCTGTGAAGAAAAAAAAGAAAAAGAAAACAAAATGAACAAAACCACAAAGAACGTAGGGAGGCTTCTCCCTAAGTCATTTAATACTAATTTTATTTAAGACTGTTTGTTGTTATTTGAGTTTAAGAAATTTGGTATTTTTCCCTATTTTAATCATTCACCACATTTGTTTCATCATATTAAATCATAATTTCTACTTTCAATTTTCTAATTTTGTTTTTAGTATACGTTAAAACAACTGATCAGACTTCCTATACAAATGAGAGTTTGTAAGAGATGACTATTTTTCACCATTACTGATGTATTCTAGAACTAGGGGCACATTTTGTATACATACACAAGTCAATTTCCTTCATTTTTGTATACAAACATAAAAACAAAGAAAAAAAAAAAAAAACATGTATGAAATTTTGTTTTTTAGAAGTTCAGTTATATCTGGTTTGAAATACAAGAAGTAAAGGCACAGAATTACATTTAAGCATTTTGCATTATTGTTTATGTTTTATGATTCCTAGGTTGTATTTTCATGTAAAATGTAAATTTGTGGTAAACCAATCCAAGTTAAATAAATAAGGGTAATTATAATGATTTCATTTACAGCTATACAGGACATTATATATATAAACATAAAATAGTTCAATTGAAATATTTTAAGTTCAATTTGAAATTAAATAGATTTTTTAAATCATTTTAGAAAAAGAAGGTCAAAGGACTAAGCAAAATATGTGAGGATTTTGTCCCAAAATTACAAAAACACCTTAAAAAAAAACAAACTTGAAATGTCCCTGCAGTGGGCCAACCAAATGTAAAACAGATTTGTGATCAGCTGGACTGTGGCTTATAAACAGGACAGAACATCACGCACTGAACAGAGAAAATAATGCTATCGTGCATGCACAGCAATACTTCAATGTAAACAGAAATGTACAGGAGTACAATGCTTTCAATTGAGGTCATGACTGACTAAAAAAGAGAAAAAAAGACACAGTTCAGCGCTGGCACAGGCTGATTATCCCCAGCCCACCCACAATACATGAGAAGGCCCCAAATCCTGATTATGCCATGATAATATCAATAGCTCAGCACAAGTTAAAAAGGTTTAACTCTTATAACAGGCCATGCAGAGAGCATGAAGGCAAGCATAGTGGCGCAGCATAAATCCCCTCATCTGTCTAAGTGGAGATGAGGGCCAGAGCAACCTAACCACCTCCAACCTCCACCATCCTGCTCCGGATTACACACTACAGCTGTAATCCTGAAATACGGACACGCTCTGTGCAAGCACTGCATAAAACAAAGGAGGTCAAGTAAGGCAAATGGCAAGATATACGCACACACACACGCACACACGCACACACACACACACACACACACACACACACACACACACACACACACACACACACAC
>JBBPDH010000037.1:5043945-5055433 GCA_037974565.1 Clupeocharax schoutedeni
AATGTCAGGGACAGCAGTCGCAGCAGCAATAACTTCCTCCTCCACTTCCTGTTGCTGAATGGGCTGCCACGTGCAAGCAGGACGCCGGCGTCGCCTGTGTGTATGTGAAGTGCGGGTGGGTGTGGGTGGATGGACATGAGAAGGATATCAGTGAACCCCTGTGAGTGGCAGACCGGGAACAAGGCATGAGGGCAAAACACACACACACACACACACACACACACACACACACACACACACACACACACACACACACACACACATACCTACACACACGCACACACACGTCAGAAAGGGCGGCCGAGGAAAAGGAAGTCGAGTAAATATTTACTGACACAGCACAAGCGGTGAGCGCTCGACACCTACTGGAAACAAAAGCAGGAGGAGAAGGAGCTGCATGCCAGGAAAGAGCCCCAAACAGGAGGAAAGAGAGAAGAACATGGTGGAATGAAATGACTGAAAGAAAAAAGGGGGGAAGGGGGGACGGAGGTGTCAATCAAGCAGATTCCACAATTGCAGTGTGTGTGTGTGTGTATGTGTGTGTATACACACATATATAAATATATGTATATGTATATATGTGTGTGTGTGTGTGTGTGTGTGTGTTGTTTTGCATCTTTAGGCGATAAAAAGATTGTGGGAACATCAAGAAGCCAATAAAAGATAATGACTATTTTCCTCTTAATGAGTGATCTATTCAGTTATAAAACACTAGCATCAAATTTGACGATTGTACACACATCACATTTGGTTTTATTTAACTGAAATATATTTATATAACTTATCTAACTGAAAACTTTTGAAAGGTGGTGTAATTTCTTACAGTACAGAGGCAGGGAACTTATCTGTTCCTAATGCAAAGAAAACGTGTAGTAAGTTCATTATAGGCCATTAGAAGTACCTTGTTAAATAATGAAATAGGAGCATTACATTTCTCCAAAAATGACAGCCTATAATAATGTTCAGCATAGAAGTTGCTCTAAAACATCCTACAGGGTTTTACTGCAATATCATTTTTCAGAATCAGAATTGCGTTTATTGGCCAAGTATGTGAGCGAACAAAGGAATTTGATTCCAGTAGATGGTGTCTCTCAAGTACAACAATATAAAAACAAAAACAATAATTAAAAGATACAATAAACAATATACTGAGCAGATATAATGTATAATAATAAATCTTCAATATGGATTAAGTTAAATATGAACAAATATATATAAGTACTTTTGTACATATATGTCTATACTATTATAAATATAAATATATGTATGAATATACATATGTATATATATGTGTGTATAAATGAACAATTCAATACAATAAACAATTTAAATCTTATATACAGAAAATACAATAATACTGAGGTATATACCAGAGTGTACATAAAGTGCATTTGCCACAAGTGTAAAGTGCCGACTAAGACCAATATGTTTATCCTATATCACACATCATTACAAACAAAGCACTGAAAACCCATGGACTTTTTTGGGTTAACTTCACTATTTTCTTACAAACTTTTTGCCGATTTGTTTTAAGTAAGGAGTGGAAGGCTATAATTCTGTAAAGCAAAACTACAGAAGCCATATATCACAAATTCACACATCAAACAAGCTGTCAAATTATGCATTCAGCATGCAACTATGAAGCATTCATCACATCTTGATGCAGAATAAAGCACACTAGGCAGGGCTGCGTGTGTGTGTGTGTATTAGAGAGAGAGGCCCTAAGCAGCTGGGATTGGCACATGGGCAGGGAGGCCCTGGTTTGGAGTATAAAGGCCTGCTGCTGAGGCCTTTCACTTTGGACCCTTCATCTATTGATCCTGTGGTGCCTCCGCACATGGAGAGAGAGAGGAGTCTGCATGCCGTACATACACAGTGCGTGTGTGGTCACTGAGTCTGAACTAAACCTTTTTTTCCCCAACTGCCATTGTACACGTTGTTCAAAACTGCAGAACTTATATGCTGACTTATTTTAACATGAGTTTACCAATTGCAATGCAACACTTTACCATATCACTGCACAAAACATGCATCGGCCATCCCTGATTACAGAATGAAACCTATAAAGCACAATAAATTACATAACAAATGAAAATGACATTATGATATTAGAAAATGGACACAAAGTGAATCAAGTCTGTGACTGAGAAGACAACACTTATCTATCTATCTGTACTGCAGGCATCTGAACAAACAGAGGAACACGTTTACGGAAAAGTAATTTAATTAGCAAGTTAATGGACGCACTGTGTGTTCCTTGTTCAACAGACTGATTCATCTAGATCATGTAGGCATGCTGAATCTGAAAACACACCTCGAAAAACTCTGCATTATCCCTTCGTCTTAACTTCACATAAGAGCACTGAAAGGACGTTTCTCCACACACCTTAATGTTTACGAACAGTGCACGGCAATTAAAGAATGACACCTACCGTTAATTTGCAGTTAGCACTGTAATGTTTTCGCCGAGTGAAATTTCAGGCTGGCTGCTAATTAAAGTTTGCATAATTAGGGGAGATCTTTCTTAAGAAATGTGGTGGAAGGTGTGAGAACAGCAACATTTTTTGTCACTTTGTAAAACTGACGAGATGGCGGCGCTGGTCAACGTACAGCTACTATAACAGGGTTGTTTTTCTCGGACAGCGGGCCGATATGGATGGCCTGGACTTGTCCTGTCCACGGCTCTCCCTTGGTCTTTCAGGCGGTGGTGTAAAAAATAGAAAAGCTAACCTCAATATTTCCCCTCTTGCCGTGATGGGACTTGCTGGCCCATTAAACTCCCCTCTCCCATGTGCCGTCCTGCACATTTCCTCCACGAAAACTCTCGTATAATTAAACTTTCTTAATGATTTATAAGCTATAATAATAGCCGTAAGTATTTCAGTGCAGGTTAAACTGACACCCTTTAAGTGCACACGCGGGGCTGACCCTGTTTTAACAGAGTTTTGGATCATTGATTCTCACAGGGGGTGGGGGAGAGAGGGAGAAAGAGAGTGAGAGAGAGAGGAGGATGAAGTGGAGAGGGAGAGGCAGGGCTGTCATAACTCAGACACTGGCTGACACACACAGGCTGGGTCCGGTCAGAGGGGGAGATGAAGCTTTGGCTGAGTCGGGGGTCAGGCCGCCCGAGGTGTTTACAGCAAAGCTCCACTCACAGACAAACTAGCGCAGCAGAGTGCCCATCTGACAGAAATATAGCCGCGCACAGTACATATTACCATTAACGCCAGATATTTAGGACGGGCAGTGTGTACACACTGCTTAAGCACTAAAGCCACAGCCTTTTTAAGGAGCTTATATCAACGGCATGGTATTCACCAAGTCAAACTGAGATATTAAATGATACACGCAGAGCCTAACAAGCAAGAAGAGTCAGCAGGAAGGAGGATATTTAGATGTAGCGAGTAGACTTCATACAGACATAACAACGTGGCTTTACAACCACAAACTAATCCACAAAGGGATTAGAGCAGGGTAACAAACCAGAGCAGGGTATCAACTAAGAACGATCCAGTAATTTAAGATTCAGTTATTAAATCCAGTATTCTTAAAAGGTCAAACAATGTTGTGCAAGTAGAATCCCTTTATCTAATGTAGCAAAAAAAAATATTCATCATTGCTGATGGATCAGTGTCACCAAATCAGTTCAAGCAGGTAAGATCAAGCAGGTCGATTTTAACGAATCCTCTTAAAGTAAACAAGTTTGAACAAAAAAAAAAAAAGCTCTGAACAAATAAAACTTCCTTAATTGCATAAAGAATTAGAAAAATAAATATTAGGAACAATAAACGTTTTGTGCACAGTGTAACAGGCTGTGTGATGCTTCTTAATTATGGACTAAAGCTAAACAAGCGCGAGCCATATAGCCAGAACTGAAATGCTACAACACAGATATATATCTATATATATATATACATATATATAAAAGGATATATATATATAATAAACCACATAAATGGTATCAGAAATATTAGATAATAAAAGATACAAACACTTCAGTGCTAAGTTAGTGAAATTCCTTCAACAGTTTGCTGCTTGTTTATGCACCATGTGAGGGAAAAAAGAGAAAGGAAACGGATCATTTACTTCGAGAGCGTGTATTGTCACAGCCAGGGAAAAAATAACTACTGGAAATATGAACTAATAAACACACAGCATAATCAGCTTAATAAAGCTAAGAATATTTATATTACAATAAATAATATATTAGCATGGCAAGTTAGGTGAACAAGAAGAAGTTGCGTATTTAGATTGCGTTGAATTAATCCAGACACAATAGGGCTTTGTGACTACAAACCAATCTACAAAGACAAGCAAAGAAACAAAAGAGGGGAAAAAAAACAAAAAGGGAAGAAGAAAAAGCTTCATTTGCTGTGAGAGTACAGGCAGGGTCAAGATGATAAAAGAAAAGAGAAAGGGAAAGAAAACCCCTCACTAAAGCCTTGAGGGAGTTTCCTTGCTTGGCTTGGAGTGCATGGCCAGGTCAGGTGTGAGAGTCTGTGTGTGCCTGTGTGTGTGTGTGAGAGACAGAGAAATTGCGGGTGTGTGGGTAGTTGAATACGTGTGACTGTTTATTGCCTGTGATCATGAATGCGTGGGTGTAAGCGAAAGGTGCTCATGATAGAGCGTGTGTGTGTTTTCATTCGGACGCCAACGCCAGGTCAGCTCTCCCCTCTTTCTCTTCCTCCTCCTCCTCCTCCTCCTCCCTGAGCCAGACTCGCTGCAGGGCTTTCTTTTTTTCAGATGAGTTCTCGGAGCATACGTTTTGTTTAAAGTTTCCAAGGCGCTCTCACCGCCATCTTTTCGAGTCTGAACTTCAACTCAGGAAAGAGAGGTAGATCGAAAAAAGAGAGAAAGAGAAAAAAACCCAGTAGGACCAATGGCTAATGAGCGTGACAAAAACCTCTCTCGCCTATCAGCTATCTGTCTCTAATGCTCCGTCTCCGCAGCCAAGAGGGAAAGAACTCCTGAGCCCCCCAAAAATGAGCCTCTGATACCCCTGTTCTCAAAGGCAGCCGGGCGCGAGGCTGCCGAAATTAATGGAAATATATAACAATCTGAAATTAACTTCTTATAGCCACCAGCTACGTTTTAACCAGGAGCCGAGAAGGAGAGGGGGAGAGTGTGAAGGAAGGCAAGGAAAAGAGAAAAACCCATTATGTCTGAGCACACGCACACGCACGCACGCACACACACACACACACACACACGCACAAAGACACACACCTACCCAAGAAAACCTTCTTAACAAAAAAAGGTCCTAACAATACCACCTGATCAAAACCTCACAAACCTAGTTTAATAAGTTTTAATTTTTACACTCTTTATTTTTCATGGTAAAGAGACCAGTAAAAATGATACAAACTTACCGGGACTAATAAAATGTTTTATGAAAAAGTTTAAAGAACGGTCCTTAAATAAAATAAAAAGTTAAAAAGGACCTTGGAAATTTTGAATTGGTTCGTTGTCTGATTAAATTGTTCTCACTGATAAATAAAGTGTTTATAGTAGTAGTTATAGTTCTAAATACATAGGCTTTTGTTTTGATATATTTCAGTTGTAAAGACTCATAAAACAAGCAGAAAACGATTCCTGTTTAAAGTATGTCAGTTTGAGCTTGCAAAACACACAAAAAACAAAATCAATTTTAACAATCAATTACAGAACACATATACAGTAAACAGACTAACAGTTATTTTAAATGCGGTAAAGAAAAAGGATACAACTTCTGTTCTTATTGTTCCTAATAATATAGCTGAATACCACACTTATAGTTAATCTATAGGAGGGTAAAATAAAATAACACCACCATTTAACAAGCTATCCCAAAATTTAAGTTCAACAGATGTTTCCATGTGATGGAAATTAAAAACAAAAAAAGAAAAAAGAAACCCTCCCATCATTAAAGCACAGATAGGACACCGCAATGATAGACTAATTGATGTTATTCACGGGCAAATACATATAGGCAGCTCAATAATAATTAGCATCAGAGGGATAAAAAAGTAACGCTGTTGTGCAATGCGTTTATTGACGGTTGTCAGGTTGATGCGTATTAGTATCTTTTACTTTCTGATTAGCACAATGTCCATTATTATCCTTCATTACTGAGGATATTATTACAGAGAAAGCCCATGTCACTCAAACACAAAGAGACTAAGTCTGGAATTTTCGAGAAAAAGGAGTCAGCCCGCTAAATACACCCGCAGTGACCTTTCTCCCCGAAAAGCCCCCGAAAGCGGAATTATCTTTTTAACTATTAAATTGCTGTCAACGATTTGTCAGAGTGCAGTCATTACGAGACTCGGCCGAGGACATCTGAAAGGAAAACATTTTATTTATTTAGTTTTGGGACCCAAGAAAGAGATTTCTGGTGGTGATAAAGGTAAGTTTGAATGCGGTGATTATCTTGTCATTTAGGACTTTTTTTCTCCCCTCCTCACACATCTTTTATTTTTCTCTTTATGATAATCGTGAGCGGGGGACTGGTGTCGATGTTCACCATCTCCTTTGTTCTATGGCATGTTTGACACCTCCAGACAATGCGCTGGATGACGCTCATGCTCAAGAGCTCCATCAAGATGGGGGGATGCAGAAATCATAAAATATTCGTTCTTTTTTTTTTATGTTTTTTTTCCCCTTCAGGAAACAATAGTTCAGAACTGTCACACACAAACGAGGGAAACATTCTTTGTCTTTTTATAAGAAAAAATGGGATGGCGTGCCATGAATCATGTGACTTCTAACAGGGGATGAAACTTTGAGATGCTGTCGCAAAGTGACACTTACTCGCCTTAAATACTTGGAAAGAAGTGGATGGACTTCTCTGCAGGAGTGTGTGCGCGTAACTGAGTGTTTCCTAAATGGGCAGAGAGATAAGAAGGTAGACTGTAGGTGTAAAGGTGAAGAAAGGATCAGTCTTTCTGAAAATCACATGCAAACAGCACAAAACATTAAAGGAACTGGATAAGAATGTGTACTCAGGAAGAAAGAGAATGAGATAGAGAAAGAGAGAAAGACAGAGAGAGAGAGAAAGAGAGAAAGACAGAGAGAGAGAGGGAGAGAGAGAGAGAGAGAGAGAGAGAGATGAACTGTCCGGCACCATCATGATCATAAATTAGACAAATAAGCGAAGAAATCCCCTCACTCTTCACACACTGTTACATTTCTACCATGTTTTCTATGCAGAGGCTGTAACAAAGGATAGGCAGTGCCCCCTAGTGTTTTCATCAATGAGAAATGAGTCCAATCAAGGATGATCCTACAACAGAGAGAGAGAGAGAGAGAGAGAATGAGTGAGAGAGTGTGAGTGAGAGAGGGGTTGAGTCACTAGGGAGATGGCATCACATATGAACAGCCTGAAGAGGCAGGGTTGGCAGGAGAGCCAGTGAGGAGGGAAAAAATGGAGGAGAAAAAAAGAAGGGGGAGAGTAGGGTAAGAGGTTGTGAGGAGGGGGATGGGTGTCTGTGTGTGTGTGGTGTGGGATATTAGAAGAATTCTGACATCACCAAGATGTTTTTAATGTTCCAGGCAGAGCAGAGCAGAGCAGAGCAGGGAGTGAGAGAGCCAGCAAGTGAGCAAGAGAGAGAGAGAGAGGGAAGAGTACTCATGATAACAGGCCATGCATGAAAGTGGATGTCAGGCAGACCAGAGGAATCGTGCAGTGTGAAGGCATCTATTGGAAGGAGACGTAAGGAGCAGATACAGTGTGACTGGCCTAGAATGACAAACAGCAGTGAGTTCACACACTCAGACCAGTCTGGTGGACATTCGAATCAAGGCCTTTTACCAACACCTGAAATGAAGCAGATCTGCCAAGACAGACATGGTGTCTGAAGTTTGCTTGGCTTTCAAGAGATGTAAGGCTAATGTGGCAAACGAGTCACCAACTAGCAGATAGCAGGCCTAAATAACCCAGTCCAGTAATGTCAATAACAAGACTTGTTCGTTGTTTCTTCACACTGTACAATCTCCTGTTATCTATCAAATACAGAAATGCTGCTACCATATTTACCTAGGGGTGTCAAACCAGGTCAGAAACCACATAAACTAGTCTATGTTAGGTTCACTGAAGGCAGCTTCTGGCCAATATGTGATGATTTAGACATGCAGTTTGTAAGATGCTAATATAAACTTGCATTAAATGATAGCTAAATTAGCATGTAGCTCTCGCTCTAAAATAAAGAAGCAAATTACAGGTAAAATATTGGATTGGAATATGCATCCTAAGTGGGTCTAACGCACGTATGCATACACAAATACACACACACACATATGCACACACACCAGGTCAGGTCAGTCTAATCAGCATTATCCTTATCCCCCATCACTCTCATACACCTTCATGCCTGATTGTGTGTGTGTGTGTGTGTGTGTGTTTCTGATCAGAATGTCCCCACAGAGACCCACCACGGAGCATGACCCCACACTTCACACAGCTCATATCAAAGGCACTCAACACTACAAGCCCCAGATGCCCAGATTTTTTTTACTCCCCACCCACCATTCCTCTCCCTCTCCCTCTCTCTCTCCATCTCTGTCTCTTTTCCTTCTCTCTCTCTCCCTGTCTGACCAATATTTCACTGGGTGCGCTATAATTCACAGCACATAAAACCTTAAAATGGCACATAAAACAGTTCATCTCTTTTCAGTGTTGGCTTCGTGGGCTTAAAAATTAAATATGTTTCACCGCAGGTACATAACTAAAACACTGTTTTAAAAAATGGCCTTGTAAAGGAGCCAGCTACGGCTCGAGTCCAGGAAGCTTGCTGACTCACCCGGAGAGAAACTGTGATATTAAAAAAAAAAAAGAAAAGGAAAAAAAAGAGGAGAAGGCAGCCTCTCGTCCCTGAAATGATAGACAGTTGCAACAAGGGGACCAATTGTGTGTTTACATATTATAACTTATCAGTAAGGCATGGTACCAGAGAGCCAGTGAGAAATTGTGTGTGTATGTCTGAGAGAGAGAGAGGGAAAGGGAGAGAAAGAGAGAGAGGGAGAGATTCGAATGGTTGAACACATTCAGGAGAAGAAGCCATAAAACTCTCCGACATGCAATCAAGTTTTAAAACGCAGGCAGTGGAAGGAGGAGCGGCGAACGGAGCAGGGGAACAAAGAGAATGAAGGGAACAAGGAAAGAGGGAGCCAAGAGGAGAAAGGAAAAAACACAGGAACTGCAGTGAGAGAAAGACAGAGAGAGAGAGTGAGTGAGAGTGAGAGAGAGAGAGAGAGAGAGAGAGGGGGGAAAGATTGAGAAAGGTTGCTGATGTCCAAAGTTGCAGAGTTCAGTGACATTTGTAAAACATGAGGGGAGCTCCTCCCTCTTTCAGCAGATGCCTCTTCCAGACGCTTCTCTCTTCCTGGAGATTCACAGGCCTTTTTCTTCCAGGAATATGGCATTTCATTCACACTCTGCTCTGAGCTCTGCTGGAATACTAAAATTGTGGTGCTGAGAAGTTTCTCCAAGAAGTACATGGAAACTCCGACTTCCATTATGGAGCTGGTTAACTTGACTTTTAGTTACAAATGCACTCCAAACATGCAACGAGGAACAAGAAAATATAATTATTTTATTTAAAAAAAATTTTAAATAAAAAAAACAAAACACACATTGTCCTCTCTACTACACAAACGATGAGCTATACTCTATTCATTCACATTCATTCATGTTAAAACTGGTGAACTTCTAATGGAAAGGAAAAGTCAAGAATATCTATATCTTTAGTGGCTGCACTTTAGTATTCATATGCTAACTTTGTGTGCTTTTTCTTTATTACACATAAAAAAAGTGGCATAAGTGGCAAAAAGACACATTTGCAGTTTATGCAAGTGTCAGTGAAGTGATGCTGAGTGTAACGGATGAACAGTGCGACTGAGTACAGCTCTGAGGCTGCCAAAGACAAAGAGCAGACGATGAGCATCAAACAAAGGAAGGAGAGAGAGAGAGAAAGAGCGAGAGAGAGAGAGAGATACACATAAAGAAAGAAACTGAGACTCTCCTTCTGCAGCAGACTGACACGGTAGACCCCATGCCCTAGGCTCAGTGGGAGTGAGAGAATGAGTGAGGTAAAGAGTGCATGGCAGAGTGAGAGAGGACTGCTTCTTTTGTGCTGGAGGTCAAGGGTGTCCCTCCACTCCTCTATATATTCCCCAAAATTAGCAGAAAGAAGAAAGTGTATAAGACTAACACACTCTACACTATAAGCTTATGCATGCACACACACACACACACACACACACACACAAATGAAGGAATTCTCCTTCAGTTTAAGACATCTGCAATCTGCCAGTCCAGTCGGGCTCAGAATAGCTCGAAGCACTTTTTACTGAGACTGAAGAGAGAAGTGTGTGTGTGTGTGTGGACAGGGTGAGACTACTGCAATAGAATACTGTGATGGAAGACAGGATGCGTGAATCTACAACAAATGAATAACTTGAATAGCACAGTAGTAATGGTTGGTTGTGTGTGTGTGTGTGTGTGTGTGTGTGTGTCTTTATGTATAAAACACGTGAAAATGATGGAGTATATGAGTGTGTGTACCAGTTAGAAAGTGTGTGGGACACCCAGATTGAAATATGTAGTTTAATGTGTACATTTCTGTGAATGTTCCCTACATGCACATAAAGCACTCACAAAACAAAGTCTAACCCTTACCCACATATGACCTGGCTGATAACCCCACCCAAACGATGACAGCAGTGCAAAAATCAAGATAAAGATAGTACAGTATGTCAGATGTAATTACAATTGTAGTACAAGTACAATAAGTAAATTTAATCACGAAAACAGCTAAGAAAACTGTAATGTCGCTGTAATATTTATATTACATTGGGCATATTTTTGAGTGTTTGAGAAATTTGACTATTGATAATTTATCTTTATTTCAGTCAGTCAAGCATTGTAATCTCTAGGGTGGCCCAATATGTTAGGTTTAACTAACTGTTATACAGAAAAGGCCAGTTTAAAATAATTTGAGCATATTATAGACTGATGTAGGTTTGGTGTAAGTTGGAAGGAGCTCCTATTTTTATTTTATGTATGGCTAGATACAGTACCCAGCGTTGAAGGCTAGTTACAGTACCCAGAATTGTAGGCTAGTTTAAAAACAAGAATTGTATGTTAATAATAGACCCCAGAGCTGCATGCTAATTACAGAACCCAGAGTTGTAGGCTACATATAGAACCCGGAGTTGTAGGTTACATGTAGAACCCAGAGTTGTATGCTAATTACAGAATCCAGAGTTGAAGGCTAGTCATATAACCAGTACTCAGAGTTGTAGGCTAGTTATAGAATCAAGAGTTGTAGACGAGTTATATAATCCAGAGTTGTAGACTAGTTATAGAACCCAGAGTTGTAGACTAGTTATAGAACCCAGAGTTGTAGACTAGTTATAGAACCCAGAGTTGTAGGCTAGTTATAGAACCCAGAGTTGTAGACTAGTTATAGAACCCAGAGTTGTAGACTAGTTATAGAACCCAGAGTTGTAG
>JBBPDH010000037.1:5060114-5065114 GCA_037974565.1 Clupeocharax schoutedeni
ACACACACACACACACACACACACACACACACACACACACACACACACACACACACACACACATGCACACACACAAGCACACACACACACACAGGTAGAGACCTCTGAAACCTGTTTGAGAAATGGGCCTCTGAAACCTGTTTGTACATAAACAAGGGGCCAAATAGAAGAAGGCAATTATTCCACAATGTGGAATACCAAAGAAAGGCCTTGGTCTGTTACTGTAGTGGACCTACCGAATAAAGGCATCTCAAACAAGCAAATCAATTCAAATTCAATCATATTCTCAGACTGACTGGTTCAATAGCTGAGTGTATACCATTGTGTGGAGAGAACCAGCACTTCACTCTTTTCTTTGTGCATTTGTGGTTATTGAGGAGAATTTTCTTAACATATATGGAATACAGTTTTATACGTTTTCCGAAAGTCATTCTGTCGACAGGCCAATTACAGATACATCTTCAAGGGCCAATTTCTGGCATTATATCTTATTATTTTTTCACCTCATGTTCCTGACTTCATATACCATCATAAACAAATTTTATAACCACTTACCAGTCTCTTTTTATACATTTATTTAACAGGGGCATGTGACAGAACATAAAAGCACTAATATATAAATTATTAAGGAAATTATCACGTAATAGTCCTGATGATGTCACCCCCATCCGTGTCAAAGAGCATAATTGGCATCACCCAAATTTTCTCCCTGTCACTCAGCACAAGCATCTGTTATTCGACAGAACAGATTTTGCAGTTGGTGTTTTCCTTTAAGGCCACAGCGCTGTTCAATGATGTTAAAATGGAGGCATCTCTGGTGGTCCAGTGGGGATCTTGACCATTAATGAATGGAGTAAATGGGGCTAACAAAGGAAGCAAAGAAGCAGATGGACTACAGTCTGTAATCGTGAGATACAAAGTGCATCTACATGGTAAACAGAGCCGATAAACTGAACACTGAGTGCAGAACGTCGTAAAAGAACATGGATGCATTATAAATGGGAAAGACTTTGCCGCAAGCTCTACCCAAAAATCCTTCCCTTGTGGACAGGCTTAGCCTGTGATGTTGGTAGACTTCTCGTGATCACCTTAAACATGGATTATAGCAAGAAAAAAGTGTGATTATCTCACACTGCTTTAATAATTTCTAGGCTTTAAGTATGTGTGCTTACTTACTTGATCTACCTAACAAAATTAGGTAGTGTGGTAAAAATAGAAAATTAGATAGTCCAGCACATTTTTACCTTGCCAGCTAGCTAACCTTGTCTGACAAAGATATTTTTGTGCACTGTGCTTGTTATCCAGTCAACAGATTAATCCAAAGGTGACACGTCAAAGTTCAGTCTTTTCACGGCCCAAGTAACTCAAACTACAAATTTACACCCATCAGTTTATAAGACCCCTTACTTCATATCTCACATGTCCAATTTTAGTGAACCGAAAGTCTTGGATGATTGTTAGGACTTCCAAGGTTGTCACACTTTTTCTCAGTTAATATTCATGTACCTTCTCCATAGAAATATTACCTTTAACCACTTGATATTCACATATGAAAGAATGTGCAAGGCAGCTAAGGTGTGTTTGGGTAGCTGCTTGTGTGAATGAGTGTCTTTGAAGGGGAGCATAAGATTTGGGAGAGTTAACGTGGCAGTAGGGGCACATGACTAAAACTCAGCAAATCTAATAGTGACAGATTTGGTATAAGTGGTAATGTTTGAGGCTTCAATGCATTGTTCTGTTATATGTGTTCTGATTGTTTTTAAACTGAAAACTTAAGCTTTGCTTGCAAATTAATATTTGAAAAGGTGGTTCATGACTTTTTCCACAGTATTGTACATTTAATTTTTGTGGTTCTCTTCAAAGAGAATTAACTATGTGCCTAAATGATTCATTACACATTTATTTAATGCTGGATATCCTTTTCGTGGAAACAATGTCCAATAGACATTAAATGACTTGTCGGGTTTAATTAAAGTGTATGAAAAGCTCATAGCACATACAACAACAGCTATGTTTAATATTGCAAATTCATGTGAAACAGACAAAAAGCACTGTCAATTACAAGGTTAAACATTGACAGTCTCAGTCTCTACGGGCAGGAGCAGGACATGCTGCCAGCAGTTTGAAAGTTACGCTAAAGAGCAGATGCTTCAGACACTACAAAATTCAGACACTATATAAAACAACATTACATAAAGTGTAAAAGTACACCAGCTGCACTGTACACAATATGAGGCTATACATTCACTAGAGGCTCGCATTCATAATTCAGCAACTGTGGAACAACTAGTTTGGCTGCTGGCCAGAATATAAGTTTCTTCAATGCACTATAGAATCCGTTCCAAGCGCATACTGTACCAGCATGGAAATGTGTGTGTATCTTCTGCCTCAGTCCCTGGAGAGGGAAACCAGCTTCTTATGCAGACACTGTGTTAAGTATACGTGTCTGACTTGTAAGGATGTATCTCAAATGCGCATAGCTGCAAACACACATACACAAGTCCACCATTAACCTCAGGTATCAGAAACGAATAACATTGATTACCTCATTATTATGGCACCTCTTAACTGGCTGGATGTATTCGGTCGGCACATGAGCTGTCCATTTTTGAAGATGATGTGTTAGATAGGAAAGAAGCAGGGCCATATTGTGATAGCTAGGTGACTGGGTAAACGTAATGCTTTCTTTGTACGCAGGGTTATGGGCACCCACACACTGGTGCACTGGGATGCAGATGTATGGTTATATAAGTTGTTATATAAGGCGCTGC
Organism: Clupeocharax schoutedeni; assembly: GCA_037974565.1. Classification (NCBI taxonomy): domain Eukaryota; kingdom Metazoa; phylum Chordata; class Actinopteri; order Characiformes; family Alestidae; genus Clupeocharax; species Clupeocharax schoutedeni. Next base: position 5,062,886 of record JBBPDH010000037.1, read on the forward strand.
TGTCCTCCCCAATATTGCGGCTTTTTTTTCAGCTTGCGAGTTGGGGAAGGTTAACGCAGGGTTGTGCTCCGCCTCGATGGGTGCTGCCATCACCCTAAGGTTATAGAGGAAGATGAAAGACAGGAACAAGATAGAGTTCTGCAGCAGAGAGAGAGAGAGAGACCGAGTGATTGAGAGAGAGAGAGAGAGAGAGAGAGAGACAGAAAGAAAGAAAGAGACCATGGTGGCTAGGCTAAGGTGAAGTGTATACCCCTATGTCGGAGTGGACCCCTGCAAAGAGACTAGCTGCAGTAGGAGGTCAGTTAGTTGGAGTTCTGTCAGAATGTCCTACTCTCAGATAACCAACTCATTTCCACTGAAATATACATTTACCCCCAAGTTATACATGGAACAGGAGTCGCGGATTCAGTCACACGCAGATTTTGTGGGAGAACTGAACTCAAAGTTTTACGTGGAAATCCCCACAATAACACGGAACCTGCAAATATCCTCCACCATTTATTTTGTTTTTTTGTGGCAATAAATATGTTTTTTCTGGATGTTTTCACACAAGGGGACTCGGGGCAGGCTGTAGGCTGACGGTTCAATTGATCTCCATGAGACCTTTCCAACGCAACCTCATTTGTATTTTCACATTTCCACACAACCGTTCACCTCGCCACGGTGTCTCACAACTTTTGTCAAAGGTAATGCATTTAACTTTAAAATGAGTTTAAAATTAAATCAAAGTGTTCTGGGAGCATATTTAGGGTTTACACTATAAAAATATAGGGCGGTACGGTGGCGCAGGGGTTAGCGCTGTTGCCTCACAGCGAGAAGGTCCTGGGTTCGAGTCCCGGGTTGGGCGGAGGATCTTTCTGTGTGGAGTTTGCATGTTCTCCCTGTGACCGCGTGGGTTTCCTCCGGGGACTCCGGTTTCCTCTCACCACCAAAAACATGCCTGCTTTGGGGAAAAGGTGAATTGAGCACTCTAAATTGCCCGTAGGTGTGAATGTGAGCGTAAATGGTTGTCTGGCCCTATATGTGGCCCTGCGACGTGCTGGCGACTGTCCAGGGTGTACCCTGCCTTTGCCCATTGCAGCTGGGATAGGCTCCAGCCACCCTCCCGGCCCTGAATGTAGGAATAAGGGGTAGATAATGGATGGATGGACGGACTATAAAAATAGGCATCCTTTGGCATTATCTTTTTTTTTTTTACCAAAACACAACAATGCGTTTTTTTCACTATACGCGGGTGGTCTTGGAAAGTTACCCCCACAAAAAGCGGGGGGTTACTGTACACAAAGACACTGCTATATTATGTGTATTTGGCTGTAGTCAAAACAAGTTTTTGTTTTTTACAGTTGTTTCTAAAGGAATTATTTGGTGAAAATTTTATAAACACTGCAGAACTAGCTAGAGCTGCCTAAAACTTTTGTTGTTGTGTGTTGTTGTTCAAGGGCAAAAACAATATACTGTACACTGGCCAGCCATTACATTAAAAACAGTCAAGTGAAGTGGATAACATTAATTATCTCAATACAACTGCACCTGTCAAAGGTGGAATAGGTGCAGTTGTCAAATGCGCAAGTGAACAGTAAGTTCTTGAAGCTGATGAAAGCAAAACAGAGTTGATCGAAACTGACAAGTGCCAAATTGTGGTGGCTGGACAGCTAGGTCGGAGCATCTATAAAAACGCAGGTCTTGCTGAGTGTTCCCTGTATTCAATGCTAAAAGTGATCCAAGAAAGGACAAGTGGTGATCCAGCAACAGGGTCATGGGTGCCAAAGGCTTAATGGTGTGTGCAAAGGCTTGTCCATCTGATCTGATCCCACAGAAGAGCTACAGTAGTACAAATTGCAGAACTAATTTTAATGCTGATGAAGATGTCTGAACTGTAACGGAGGCTGCACAGAGCAATGAAAGAAGGTGCCCTGGACTGATGGACCACATTTTCTTTTAAATCATGAGGACGGACGGTGCATCTGCATCATGTACCTGTTGAAGAGCTGAGACCAGGGTTCAGCAAGCAAGAAGAGGCTATGTGATGCTTTGGCCGGTGTTCTACTGGGAAAGTGTGGGGCCTAAAAATTCATGTGGATGGTCTTTTGACACATAACTTCTACCTAAACATTGTTTCACCAATTACAATTAACATTGTTTCACCAATTCCCTAATTACAGTGGGCTCCTTCAGCAATGTGCTCTGCAAAAATGCAAAAACTGTTCAGGGATGGTTTGAGGGACATTA
>JBBPDH010000037.1:5078333-5090947 GCA_037974565.1 Clupeocharax schoutedeni
TGTCAAAGTTAACGCGTTAATAACGAGTCAACGCAAAATTCTTTTAACAGCGTTATTTTTTTTGACGCACGATTAACTCATGTGCGTTCTGTTGACAAACCTAAAGTGATTTGTACGTACTGTCAATGTGAACTAAACTATCACCAGAGTACATCGAGTCTACAATACCACTTGCTAGCCAAGCACACATCTGATGCTAACACGGCTCTTCCACCGCGCCAAAGGCAGACCAAATTGGATTGTTTTCCGCGGAGACACATGGACTCGACAAGCAACAAACTTTCAGATGGGTAGCTACCACTTGCAGGCCAATGATGAGGGTCTGCTTGAAATAATTTGCGACGCATCCAATGACTGCACGTATGAATTGCCTTCGAGAGCCACAACTGTAACAAAAATATGCAACTTGTTTCAACACGAGAAGGCTAAAGTGGAGGAGACGTTGAGACAAACCAGCTTGGTTGCGCTCACTGGGGATTACTGGACATCGGTCAGTAATCACAGTTATCTTGGAGTCACTGCACATTATTTAGATTCACAATGGGAACTTAGGTCGCATGCTTTGACTGTTATGAAGATAGGGGAGAGACATTTTGCAGGTCTGTGTGCCAAGCACTTCATACAGGTAGCCAGACAGTGGAACCGTGAACTTAAAGTCAGTACACTGACCACAGATAGTGCACGCAACATGATTGCCGCAGCAAGGCAGCTCTCGTTCAAGCATATGCTTTGCGTCGCGCACAGCATCCATCGAGCTATCACAGTTTCTCTACAGGATACTCCATTCTCAAGCACACTGGCGAAATGCAGAAAGTTAGTTGGTCATTTTAAGCATAGCCCAGCGAACACAGCGGAGCTCGAACAGCAACAAGTTGCACATTGTAAAAAGAAAGAGTCACTCACACAGGATGTGTCAATGAGATGGAACAGTACCCTGGAGATGATAAAATGTGTGAACCGCTGAGAAACCGAGAACCGCTGAGAGACGTGCTGGCCCTACATGCATCCAACGTCACCATGCCAACAGCAGCTGAGCTGGATAAACTGACGAAGTTGGAGGCTCTGCTGGAGCACTGCAGGTCATTTATTAATACTCTCGTTTATAGTATGTTTATGTAAACTCATTGTCTCAGCTTAGTTAGAAGCTTCTTTTATCTTTTATTGAAGGTACATAACCGAACTTTTGGGAGGGGAGAAGTTCGTTTCCTGCTCAATGGTACTGCCAATGTTGTATCATCTGTCCCAAGTGATGGAGGTGTCTGAGGATGACCCTGCCTACGTGGTTAAATTTAAGGACACCTTCAGAGCAGACAGAGAAACGCAAAGAAAAGTGTAAGATCACATGGCTGAGGGTTGCAACAGCACTTGATCCTAGGGTTAAGGACCTTAAGTGTCTGAGCAAACCTGATAGGGCTGAGGTGTGGCTCATGATTGGTGCCTTGCTCAGGGACATGGAGAGGCCTGCACAGACAGAAAAGCCAGCAATATCTGAGCCACCTAAGAAAATATTAGCTCTTATGCTTGGTTCCTCTTCATCCGATGACGAGGAGGAGTGTATTGAAAAAATTGTGGAGCGCTACAGAACAGAGCCTGTTAATGGCTTGGAGGAATGTCCCCAGAGGTGGTGGTCCAAACACGAATGAGCACACAGTGAGATGGCCTATCTTGCACGCAAGTACTTGGCGACACCTGCCACATCCATACCATGCGAGAGGTTGTTTTCGTTGTCTGGGCATGTTATTCAAAAAAGGTGAGCTGCCCTATCATCTGAAAATGTAAACATGCTTGTGTGTTTGAGTAACTGGCTCAGCACAAATACTCAGAAGTAACATCGGCACACCGTGAACTGTATGTGCTTTTGTTCAAATAAAGCACACAGCAAACCTGTTCCATAGCCTAGTTTGTCACAAAATGTATATATTTATTTTAGTTTTAGCTTAGATATGTTTGAAGAATTACTGTGTTTCATTTAAGAAGTCAGAAGACACTGTTACATATGTTTAATCAAGTATAATCTACAGCAGAACTGTAATTCTCTATTGCAATTCACATTTTATTAAAAATTTTGTTTAAATGTGTTATGTAATATTTTTTATTTCATCATAAACACAGGTGCAAAATTATTTTTTTAATTAATAGAAATACATCTGGACAAAGCAAACTTATTTGTCTACCCCTATGTTGATGAGTATTAAAAACAGTATGTTTTAAGACTTAAAGTTGCGATTAATGTGTGATTAATCGCGTGTTAACTACGGCAAACATGAGATTAATCGCGATTAAATATTTTAATCTACTGACAGCCCTTATATATATATATAAAATATAAATATATATATAAAATGTTAAAAGTTCAGTACCATTTATAAATGGCAGCAATTTTGTATTTCTATAACACATATTTCTCTAATGTTTCTTAAATATTTGTGCACATTTCCGTAATGTTTTGTCTCATTTAAATTTCTACCTTAGTATCACTTATATCTAGTGTTATGTCCACCATCATCAATGTATTTATATTTAACAAACTAAATCTCTAAGTCCAGTTGTATTGTGCCAAGTAAATAAATGATTGTTATAAATCTCTTCCATCTGCAGCAGTCACTGCAACTGGAAAAGTTTATTTGCTTTTTTTAATATAATACACTTCTAAAATATTTCCTTCACATTGATGTAGAACAGGACAGCAAGTAGTAACTGCAAATAAGTGGTGTAACACAGATCAGTGACCTTCTAAAAGAGAGGTAAAACATTGTCTAGATGATGTACAAAAGAGAAACAGAGCGGAGCACTGTACTCAAAGCGTTCAATAAACTCATGCCACCGTCACAAGGATCTGACACTTAAAGTTCTGCAGGCACTTAAGAAATGAATAAACGAACGGCTTGGAGAGAGTGAGGGCACTGAGAGAAAAGAGGAACGCTCCGCGAAAGACCCGCTGCCGCTCCAATGCTTTAGAAAGGGCTCTATCGCTCTGTCTCTCTTTCTCTCTCTCTCTCTCTCTCTCAAAAAGCAACAATAAGAAATCTGAGGGAGAAAAAAAAGTGAAAAAAAAAATATTCTAGTCATTTAGAAAAACGACTCTTTTCCCCTGGGGCTGGGGGCCCTAAGCCTGTCCCGGTTAGGCCTGAATGAAATCTTTGGAAGCGTCTTAAGCCCTGAATGTGGGTTTTGTTCCTGCTATTCCTTCGCTTGGCTGACAGAAAATAGGTAACTGGATTAGGCCTCAAATTCAGAGTAAAGTGAACTCCCAAAAAACTTCTGTATGCCACCCCCACCTCTCTCACTCTCCCTCTCTTGCTCTCTCATCCTCCCGGCCTCTCCAGAGACACTAGACGTGGGCCGTTGGGGCTGTGATCTTTCAGAGTGGTAGGAGATTATGCACAGGCACTATGAACCCCGGGGGGGCCTCAAAAAGTAAGAGTGCTAAAGGCAGTTAAGGGCTCCTTAACGAGGGTAAGGAAGCATATTAATCAACTCAACTCTGGCCAGGATGGAGCTAGCCGGGTCTGGAGCAACGTGCAGGTGGTCCTGCGCGCGGCGGGAAGTCAAGGAGGGGAGGAGAGGGGACTGTGCCTGGCACAATACTGCTATAAAAGATTAAAAAGTCCCAGAGAATGAGAGTGGGTGTGACCCCGCCCCCTACTCTAGGCTCTGAGAGGATGGGTGGAGAAGAGAGAAAAACACAGGAATTTGCAAATACAAACACACACATGCACACGCCCTCAAACCTGCATGGTCACCGAGACATCAGCAGGTACAACACAAATGCAAATAAGTCAAGGCCCATTCTCATCTGAAACACGTGCGATATAGGGCAGTCTAATAGTAATAGTAATTATGTAAAGCCTATAAAGCAACATTAATCATTAAATGTACAATAATTGAATCAAATATATATATTTTTTGTTTTAGCAATTCTGTAACTAAATACTGAAGCTGAATTGAATTCTCAGCCTAAAATGGACAACTTTTGTTTTGTTGCTGAGTTTTTTTTTTCATTCCAAATCTTTTTCACCAAAGTAACACAGCATATATCATGACGAGGTCTTTAAATATCATCATTTCAAATTTCTTTAATTTCTTTCAAATCTGCTTACAAGATTTCACCAGTAACTTCAAATATGTTTTTGAAACCTTAATGTAAATTTTAGTTTTCAAATGTGGATTTTAGTTTGTAATTTTGTGTTTATCTCTTCTTTTTCAGAGAAATAGCAGCCTGGTCTTGTATGACTGGAAATAACTACCCATGTGGGCTGCCAAGATGACCACTGTGTGGACAGCCTCTCATACAAGGACGTTGTGAAAGGTCACCGTCACCTTGAGGAGAGCTGTCATTGCAATCACGAGGGAATATGTGTGATGTGGGATGTTCTCAAAATACTTTTTGGAAATAATTGAAAATAGAGACCTCAGATGACAAAGTGCCTGGAGGTAAAAAAAAAAAAAAGAGACACAAACAACAAAAGAGCTCATTATCATACGAACCCACCCCACCATGAAACAGCGCTTCAAAGTGTACTGTACTTACACACAGAGGAAGCTGAGAAAGACATGTTTGGAGAAATACATCCGAAAGCAAAGCATCTCCAATAAATGTAGAGTAACGTACATTTTAGAAAGTAGCAAATGTTAATTTTACTTGGTACATAGGTTTGTAATATCGTTTTCACTTTTATACTTCCTAAATGAATTTCAGGTGGGCAAACACACAGTATGTAAGCTTGCTATAGTACCACATGCGCACATGACGCAGAGACTAGCTGTCCTTGCTTTGGTTCCTTCGTTGCTGTCCAGCATCTATAATGTAAGTGTGTTGGAAAGGAGGTCCAGCCTAATGTGGCCAGAGTGAAGAATACTGCACGCCCCCCCAACACCCCCCTCCCCCTCCCGGAGAACTGAAAAAACCTTGGCTCTAACGATCTCACGCTGCTAGCATTACAAAGTGCAAAAGGTTCTGGGGAAGAGATGGATGGAGGAAAGAGAGTTGGACAGTGAGAGAGAGAGAGAGAGAAAGAGAGAGAGACGCCTCATTATATGAATCCTAAGCTATTCCAGCTGAAATATTTATTAAGACATTAATATGGGTTCTTCCCTTCATCTCCTCTAAGGATAAAGCTCTTCTTGTTCATCTCTCTCTCTATCTCTCTCTATCTCTCTCTCTCACTCACACACACACCCACCCCTGCGACCAAGGCAGCGCATGAAGATGTCAGCAGAAGAAAGTTGAGCTCCTATCCATATTGACAGGGTGTTTTCCCTCATCGGCGCCGCACTACAACAGCACATGCTCTCAACGCGCGTAGCAGTGATGAAAAAGGCTCTGAAAGCTACGTCAAAGTGAGAAAAAGGCTGAAGTGCCAAAAAAAACACAATGATTCTAACTTGCTGATGGCCATTTCACAGAGCTCCATTTCTACCTTTTACCACGTGGGTGAAGGAAGAAAGAAAATCCTCCTATTCCATCTTAAATGGTTTATTTAAGAAAATGGTAAATAGCATAATAGTAATTTATTATAATAGTATATTATAAATTGAAAAGTGCCCAATACTTCTTTAAGCACTGTTTCTTCTGTCTTTTATCTGTTTGTAAACCAAAATGCCATTATAACTGTGTATTATGATGTGATATATTTCTGCCCAATCGTTCACCCACTAATGGCAGTTTCAACCAAATTCTCACTCCTAATGGCCATTTTTTACTTCCATGCCTACATTAAAAAAATGTACCCTTAGGAAAAGCTAACTATCATAACACACAGCATGTATCGTGAAAATGTCTTTAATACTTTTTCCTTCTTTCAAGTTAAAGTATAAACTTACGATACTTTTTGGTCTGTATTTCAGATTTGCACTTAAAAAGGAGATGAAATTAATAAAGACACATTAGATGCTCTGAAAACTATCGGAAGCATGTGTCAGCATTCAATTTAATAAACCTCTACTGTTTACATATTTTGTCTCAGCATTAAAATCAAAACAGTTTTATCAGGATGACCCTGCATCAGACACTGTGATGTTACATTTCATGTCATATCGTCCACCCTCACACTCTTCATCAGCATCACTCCTGCACTCCTGAGCAGCACACACTCTCAACACGCGCAGCAGTGATGAAAACGGCTCCGAAAGCTACGTTAAAGTGAGAAAAAGGCTGAAGTGCCAAAAATCGCAAAGATTCTCACTCGCTGATGGCCATTTCACAGAATTCCTTGCCTACTTTACTTACTGCGTGTGTGTTTGTGTGTGCGCATGTGCATGTGTGTGCTCGCAGGGAGAAAAAGGATGGGAAAAAAAGACACATCATTTGGGCCGCATTAGAGAGTGGTGCTGTGGATTCATTAAAATAAGTGAAGGGTGTCAGAGTTAGTTTGCTGTTGATAGTTCGGGCCGTCATTAAGCTGGCTTGTTTACAGAGGCTGAGAAAGCGCAAGGTACGAAGCTTTTTTACGCCAGTGTGATGTTAATAATGAACATAATTATACTTCTCCACACAGTGCATGTGTGCCATGTGTGTTGCGTGTGTGTGCTTGTGAAGGCAGAAATGACAGCTCACGCAACACTGGTGTGACACAATGGTAACTGACACACACACATGGGCGCACACGCACACACATACATGCACACGCTCACATGCACACAGGTAGAGGTCCATCATAGAGCAGTAAAACACAATAACTCTAACTTCAAGCATTTTTATTAGACCTTCGTGCCATTTTATGAGCTGATTTATTTATTTGATTCGGAAAACATCATCCATATGAAAATTGCCCAGGGTGTGCGTGTGTGTGTGTGTGTGTGTGTGTACTGTCTTTGCATAAGTGTGTAAAAGATTAGCTGTCCTGTTCCCAAAAACGATAAGACTCATGATGGGCTGAAGCAAAAAATAAGGATTTATTAAAGCTCATAGTCAAAAGCAACAGAGAGAGAGAGACACAGAGAAAGGGAGAGAGAGAGAGAGAGAGCCGAGTGTCAGGGAGAGAATGTGTATGTGAGAGAGAGAAAGAAAGAAGGTGGAGAAAGAGAAAGGAAGAGTGTGAGAGAGAAAGTGAAAAACTGAAAACTGAGTGAAGAGCTTTCTACACACATACACACACAGTTTGAATCTGGACTGCTGCCAAACACTTCAGACACACATACACACTGAGTCTGACCACACACACGTGTGGCCCTTTCACTGAACTCTGCTAAACCCTCTCTCAACCTGCATTTCACTCTCCGTCTCTCTCCCTCTCCCTCTTCATCCTCCCCTCCCTCTCTCGTTCCCTCACTCACCCTTATGGGGATGCGCTCCGTCTCTTTCTCCTTCTGTGGGTTGCGGTACTTCTCGTAGAAGTCTTTCTTCTTCTTTCCCTCTCTCTCCTCCCGGCGCTCTCGTTTTTCCGCCGGCTCATCTGAGGCGTCAGCCGTGGTCTGCTCCGCGTCCGGCACCTTCTCCACCTCCAGGAAGTTTTCGTTGGGGTTCAACACCATCACCCCGTAACCCTCCTGAGACACAAACACAAACAAACAAAGACAAAAATAAATGAACAGGTTTGTAAGCAAGTGAGGTAGAGACAGTAAGAGAGAGAGAGAGAGAGAGAGAGAGACACTTATCAAACTAGGACTAGCCATAATGGAATAAATAAACTAAACTTTTGAAAATACTTCATCAATTTAAGATGTTACAAGCTTTAAAAATATTTAGCATTCTTTTGATTATTATTATGATATGTTTATGACTTTTTATGAGTTTTAAATGTTTAACAATTAAAACAGGGTCTAGAGAGAGAGAGAGAGAGAGAGAGAGAGAGAGAGAGAGAGTGAGAGAGAGAGAGAGAGGGAAAGAACCAAATTAGTCAAAATATCCAAAGTATACTCTAAAAATAGCCACCCACTGTGTTTCAAGTCAAATTAATTAAAGGAGCATTAACTGTTGATTAAAAGTTGTAATATGATTATGTGACAGGGCATGCTAACAATTACAGGAAGTAAAACAAAATCAGCAGTTTGATTAAGAGGGAAAAAACACAGGGAAGCTGTTTCAGCAGCATTTATACAGGACAGTGTGGACAAAATCTTTCTGTTAACATACTATGTACTGCCTTCACCAAGTTCACCTTAATGAGAAACACAAGCAGGCATTTATATATTATGCACTGGCATTAAAAAGTTATATATGTAATTTATATATCATTTGTATATAATTAATATATAATATATATATATAATTATATAATTTGAATTTCAATTGGAACTTGAATTGGAATTAGAATTCAGAAATACAAACAAAGACAGACAGCAAAGACAGCAGTAGAGGTACCTGTTTTTACTGCCATCTGAAAAAGTGTATCATAAATAAAAGTATCTCAGGATGTGCCTTTAAATTTTAAATTGCATGCTGTTGCAACAAAGAAGGCAACAAAGCGTCATTTTTGTGGGGCTAATTAAAAATTAAGCGTCTGTCAATAACTTACAGTCATAATTAGATCACATGATGAAGCGCAGACAAAGCACTTTCACATTCTAATCAATACAAATAAACTCCTGCTGCCCTCCTGGTCTGTCTGTGCGTGAGGGTCACTAATAAAACAAGAAAAGTAATTACAACTAATAAAGCTGTTAATCAGGACAAAAATACTAATAAAATCTTACAAATTGCTCATTAAATTTAAAACAGATAATTGAGCAAAAAAAAAAAAAATTGGTAGGGCACAAATGAAAAAAGCTGTAAAAAAGATTTTAATATTTCAAAAATAAATAAATAAGCATTCCCGATAATTTAATTAACTGGATATACGGCAAAATCAATTTGGTAACAACTTTAATTCACTTTCACATTAAAGAATGCCTTATCTAATTCAGTTAGACTGTTTTTTTCCCGTTCCCATATTTAACTCTTTAAACGAGTCCAGGCTTTCGGTCCTCACACAACAAAAGCTGGCAAGCACTGTCTTCTGGGCGGTTCCTGAGCAGCCTGGGAATTTAAGGGGTTTAATATGGTAATAAAGTCCATTACAGCAACAGTACATGCACTAGAAATCGGTATGGGACTTCAGATGCATTTCTCTTTCCGTAGTTTCCTGGTCAAGTCAGGAGTGTGCTGGCCAGGCAGAGTCTGGCTTTGTGGTTGCGCTTAGTGGTGAAGCAGGCTGAGTGGAGCTTAGTGCCACTGCCCACTGGTGGTAGGCGAGATAAATGACTGGTAAAGAGACAGACAGCCTCTACTGCATCAGCCATCCCTGTTTTCGCTCCTTCTCTTCCGCTGCCCGCCTCTCTAATGGCGGCCTTTCATCGGCCAGCCCTGCGTGCTGCCTGGTCAAGCAGAAGGAGAACGGGGTAAGGCCGGGCCTTTGCCCATTAGAGTTTAGCAGCAATGGAGGCTGCCCTGCTGCCTCAGCGTTTCTCTCACACACACACACACACACACACACACACACATAGAGAGTGGGGTGAGCCTGTTCCGACTCATCGCTGTACTGCCCACTGCTCTCCAAACGAGTGGCTCTTTCATCAAACGCAGCCGCCGAGGGACAGAAGAATTAGAAAGGTACCAGAGATCAGACAAATGGACGTGTGAGTCCGCTAGCGAACGGGGCCCACGTGTTGTATTAGTAATTTCTGTAATTTATCTTATTATTTATCATTACAAATTAATTACAGCAGGATTTATGTATTAAAAATAGTCAAATAAATAGATGCCTCCACGTCCACTTTACCCTATGAATTTCCTGATTTAATCCTTACATTAATTATGTTTGTATTATTCCTAAAATATTTATAATACATGACATACACAAAAATACTAATTAATTTCTTAATTAATACGTAAATAATGAATTACATAAATAGACAGTAATGTGGTCAGTTCTAATGTCTAACGTTCTGTGTGTAAGAGAGAAAGAGTGTGAAATTAGAGGTCCGTCTCTGTTGTTATGGCTGTATGGTATGTGGAGCTCTTCCCATGCCCCCGTGCCCTGGGTGGCACCTCCTCGTGGTGCAGAGGTAGCAGGCCTTGGCCTCTGGGCCAATGGTCAGCCTGGGTCAGCGCAGCCCCTCACTGGGGCTCAGACCCCACTAACCCGCCACTGGACGCCCTCTTAAACGCTCTTTTGTCCGCCTGTCTCAAACCAGCCGACTCCCTTCACACAGTGCTACTATGGCTGCCGAGCTCCTTCATCTTACTGAAAATGACTGACTGACAGCGCGCTGACGTTCGGGCAAATATTCACACCCATTATAACAGAGCCATCTGGCATTATGACAAAAACATTCAACCGCAAATCAACCACATTTAAAAACACAACAGTATATAGTCCTTTAAAAAATATATACGTGAATAAGATACGAGAGAAAAGACTATTTTAAAGCCTAAAGGACCTCCATATAATGTCAAGCCACTATGCCAATTAAAAGTTTCTCCTGGAAACATACATTGGAGCCAAGATCCACAAATGAGCCATTATTTCTAAGGCTAATAAATAAATAAATAAATAAAGAGACAAACAAACTCACCAACATAAACACATGAAATGCCTGCGACTTGAGAGATTCGGTGTGTTTGGACGGTAAGTGCGGTAATGATAGTCTTACCCTTAAAACAGCCCATTTAGCGTCAGCGCTAATAAATCTACCTTAAAGCAGAATAGAGCTGTCCAATTCTCCAGTCAGCGCGGCTGAAAGGAGATGTGCTTATTAATATTGGGCCTTCAGCGCCACTCTGATAGACAGCGCAGGGCTTCAGCTATTTGTGGCTCTTTGTTTAGCTTTGAAGTGAGAGAGAGTGTCTGGGTCTCTCTCTTTATCTCTCTCTCTCTGTCTCTCTGTCTCTCTCTCGCACTGCCTTTTTCTCCCACCCATCCTCTACAGTTCTATCATCCTCTGACGAGCGACAGGCTTGTGTTGCTTCAGGTCAGACGGGGAGGACGGCACTTGACAGGTCTAAAGCTTGCTAGAAAGCGGTCAGGAGTGAATGTTACATTGTGGGTGCAGGTCTGCGTTTATTTCCCCACGCTTGCTGAGAGACCTTATGTCTGTATGCTTTGAGCTAGCTGGATATGTTATGAAGGAGAGTGTGCGTGTGTGCATGCGTGTGTGCGAATTTGTGTTTGTTCTCTGATCAAAGCTGAGGTGGATCCAGTCTCCATATTGAGGGCGATGGACAGACCCTCCATTATCGCACAGCTTTGGTCTGTCTGTACATCCCGCTCTCTGATTGGCTGTCTTCTGGTTCTACGCCCAGGGCAGGAGGGCCCAGCCAATCAGTAAGAAAGAGGCAACGATGACGGGGCAATCCAATTGGAGGCTGAGGTGTGAATAGAAGATCTGTGGAGGGCTCTATTCAGACTGCAAGTATTCAGCTACTCGCTAACGCTTTACATAGTGTCCTTTATAAAGAAAAACAAACGTACAAATTAAGTAACGACTGAAAGCTCCGTTAGCATATAACCAAGCCTTCCCTACAGCAAGAAAAAGCTACCTAACCCCATAGGCCTTATACTAAGCTCACTGAAGAAATGTAACATAAAATATAACAAGACGGCCAACATGATTGCCACATTCAGAAAGCCTTTATATTCACTGCCTAATGTCTATGATTTTCGGACAGGGATAAAGTCAGTCCTGGATTTACACATCAGAGATTATACATGATACATGAAATGAAAATTCAGTCCATGGCTAGGCTTAATCTCTTTACACTCACACAACCATTTATTTTTATGTCCCCTGATTTACATTCTGTGAACACTTCATAAAGAACAGACCAATATAAATAAGACAATTACATTCAATTTGAATTCCACAGACTTTTCAATGTCTGGATGAAATTAATTACTAAAATGTAAACAATATAAAGGGGTTCAATATGAAATTCTCCAGTCTAGTGAAATGTAGCAAGTCAAAATTGTTTACGGTGAAACCAAATATCTGAAGAGTTGACTGCTTCTAAAAGCTACCTCACAGAATTTTTTTTCAGAATTACCAATTATTTACAGACCCCAACATTACATATAAAAAGACGCATAGATTAGTCATTTTTGTATGTTGAATAAATATCTGATTAATATCACCAATGTAAAGAAATCTAAGTGGGTACGTTTTCTTTTATTGATCTGAATTAAACAAACCATGAATGGTATTGATTAATTCTTTCAGAAAAATGATGTGTTCTCATAAAGATGATTTTTATCAGTGTTCTGCATTCTTCAGAGCCATATGACACAGCATCTATTCATTAATGTGGACAGAGCACCAGTGTATCAATATAAAGACAGAATTACAATGTAACAGTCTCTATAAAACAGCATTTCTATCAAGACTGTGTCACAGTCTATATGGACTATTCCTGAAATAAAGATTTCATAATGGTCTTATATAAATGTAAATAGAGTAATATGGAATATGAAACTCAGTTATCCAGGGCTTTAGTTAAGGTCTGATTCTCAAGGCCACCTCCGCTCCCCTGCATCACCATAGCACTGGGTGACCTTGTCCATCAGCAGCCCTACATGGGCTTTTTGAGCATGCGATAGGCCATTATTCCTTTTACTCAGATACCACACACACACACACACACACACACACACACACACACACAAATACACACACACACACACACACACACACACACACAC
>JBBPDH010000037.1:5091047-5102930 GCA_037974565.1 Clupeocharax schoutedeni
CTACATGGGTTTTTTGAGCATGCGATATGTCATTATTTCTTTTACTCAGATACCACACACACACACACACACACACACAAACACACACACACACACACACACACACACACAGCCTTTCTCTGTGAGATTAACAGACCCCCCCACGCTTCTAACCAGCCCTCTGTACAAACACTGCTAGCAAAGATGAACAACGACTTACTTTACTCTCTCATATACTCATACACACACACACACACACAGACACAGACACACCATATATGATATGTATTATACTGCAAATATATGTATTATACAAAGAAAGTCTTGAATCTCTATTTTTGTCTTTTTTAATGAAACACTCCTGACAAGTACACAGAGAAATAAACATCACTTGTGTTAGTGGATATAACAATAGATACATCTTCCAAATGCTCTTTAATTTTACTATCTAAAACATATTTAAGAGCCTGTTGTACGTGATATCAACACATTCGGCCTAATTTTATGCAGAGGTATTTTCACGATTCCAAATTGGGCTCTAAAAGACTGTCAACTCATCAGCTAAACACCACTTTCCACCTTTCGACAAACAGCACAATTACCACAGAAAGTGTTTAAGAAACACACACACACACGCACGCACACATGCACACACACACACACACACGCATTCACACACAAACACAGTGACATACACAGTGCTCTCAGTGTGCTGGGCAGCCCCTAGAGGGTGAGGAGAGTGAGGGAGAAAGATGAGGAGAGGGGCCGGTGTAGCATTAATCATGGTGCAGGTGGAATTTGTCAGAGCTATCGATTGTGTAAGTAAATGTTACAGAAATCATTTGTCAACTTTTTACAGGAGGGCAACATGTCAATCGCTTAGGAGGAAGTGAGTGTGAGCACATGGGAAATGCCATTTACCACTGTACTCCTAACACTGACCCACAAGCACACACGCAGCATTCCACACACACACCAACAAATAACAATGTCAAGCAGGCAAACCAAGTTACTGAAGAGGATATAACACACAGGCTGCTCAAATGTAGCATCTAATTTAAGACATTGTGTTTTCAACACATGCATGGGTGATTCACCTCCAAAATTAGTTTGTGTCTTTATGCATGTATATATTTTTGTGCAATTAAATTCATTCAATTTATTTGCTTTGACTCGAGTTCCTTGTGTAAAATGTGACCAATGATGGATGATTAATTAGTTAAAGAAACTAAATAAAATGAAGAATTATGTTTTGACCAATCACGTATTTGTACATTGTGTTATCTCAAGAGCTGCTCATGTTATATACAACGGGGGTCATCTTTAGCACAAAGCTTTTTTGTACTACTGACCACCTAATGACACTAAATAATGACATTCTATAATGAACCACTCTCACAAACTCAATAACAGAAAAATGACACCAAAACAAATCCTGACAAAGTTACCTTTCATACTGTGCAATTAACTTGGTCTATTTGCAGCAGAAATGTCAAATCACAACATAAACCCTACTCCTATTTCTCCTGTAATGTTCAAATTTCACACATTTTTCCCACTATTTCATAACAACTGACCTTTAGATTCGTGACAAATGGACCGACAGGAATGGTCCAAATACTCCTTATATTAATATTCTTTTGTAGGTATTTTCTTCCCTCTTCTTAGTGAACCTGGACAAAGCATTTAGGCCATGCCAAACATCAGCACATAAAGTAAACCGTCCCACTGCCCCAGTTTTACCCCGAACCTCCCTGTCTGTCAGCACTCTGGGCAGCCCAGGTAAAACAATAGAAACAATAGAGCGAGAAGAAACATGCACGCTATAGGCGAAAATAAATAATTCGGACACTCTGCTCACATGCCTTTAGCTATATGATTTATATTTCTATATGGCTTTCCTTCAGCATGCACATACATTTTTAATGAGGGGGATGGAGGATATAGATCATGGAATGATAGCTGTGCCCCCCCCCCAATCACTGTATGATAAAAAAGGAGGAGGTGGAAAGATTATAGCATATAGTATGTTGACATATAGCATATAGAATCATGACTACTAGTTTAAATAGTCTTTTTTGTGACATACATTTGATTGTTTTCCACGATTCTATTAAGAACTACACAAAGAGACTATCACAGGAGCAGAATAAATGGTTTCAAGTAAGGGTGTGAAATATGCCAAAGACATAATATCAAAATACTTTCATGATGAACGATACATATAAAATATTGATTTTCTAAATCCAGTTAAACAAGACAAATTATGCTCGGTTTGTAATGAAACATACACTTAGCCTGTGGTAAGCACTGATAATGAGACATAATTTATCCCGATAAATATAAATATATGCTTACTGTTACAGTTCAGGTCCCGGGACAAAAACTGCCCTGCCCAAATTTTGGTTTGGCATTTGAACTTGACATTTTTGTTTTAAAAAAGGTATCTCATAAAGCAACACAAAACAACAAAGCATACCACAGTGTGAAACTGGTTACAACCCCAATTTATCAACATATTCCATATTTTTTACTATAGCAGGTAAAACACCATTCAAAGATCTTTTTAGGTGAAAGTTAAACATACTGTTTTTATGTCTTAAAGTCTTATGTGAAGTTGTCATTAGAGACCTGTAAATGCAGTATGGCAATAGTAGTAGTCATTGATGACTCCCTTTGACAAACAATTAAATAACAAAAATTTAAATCTAAAAAAACATCTTTATGCTATTTTAGCTAAATCAGCCACATTCATTTCACACAGAACGTGACATTCAAACATGTATCCCTCAAAGGTTTTTTCATCCAGGAGGTGGGAAGCCTTACTAATAAACACAACTGCTTTCTCTTTACAGGATATCTAAAGTGATTTATGACCAAGCATAAATCACACATTCTCAAATGCTTAGCAACAAATTAGACCTGATCACGCCAGTGCAACTGGCCAAATGTAAAAGACATAGAGATCTTGAGAGCTAGACAGAATTAATTGAGAGCTGCATTGAACTAGAAATGGACGATATGAAGACTTTTATCACAATATGTTTAATGTGAGGGATATTATCAAAATAAATTACACGTACATGTACATTTGCTCACTGTGCAAAAATGAGTGCACATTTTATATATGCTTTATTTCTCTGAATGTTAAACTTGTAAATAAATAGCACTAAAACTTGTAGATTAGTATTCTAGTCTACAAGGATGTGTCTCTTATTTTCACTTTGAAAATAAAACACGTAATTGTATCAGGTTGTGTTACCTACGACAAACTTATCTATGACTGTGAGTCCAGCTGAATTAGACTGTATTGTCCCACATGTGAAACAATGCATAAAACAGTACAAAAAGGTTTTTATAGCATTACTAGGTGCAATCTCTTACAACTTATCAAAGTTTAGAAAAACATGAAAAGCATCATGTTATATTTTAAGCACATCATCCATATCCTAAACTGACCACAGCCTGCTAGCAGTAACTTTCAATACACACATCAAATTCCATCAAATCCCAGCTTTACCCTTGGTCACCACAGAATAGACGAAGCTGATATAACACTGCAGTACAGCACTAGGAAAGAAAGTGAGATTTACCACTAAAGCTAACATTTAGCCGCTTATTAGAAAGGTCATGGATATTTGAGAGGGACTCGTCATTCCAAACTTCATACTCCTTCGTAATCTACCTCTGGCTGAGTATGAATAATGACTGTCCAATGGGGTATTAATCTTAGTGACCACCGCCGACTGTGACCACCCCCCAAAGTCAAAGGTTAAAGTGGAATCCCTTGACCCCTGCTCTGTTACTGCAGCCCAGAAGAAGCAGAGCTAATAGAGGAGCTGGTGCTCCCCAAGGTGTTTTCTGATCATCGGTTTTCAATAGGAATGTTTTATATAGAATTCTTTTATTTATAGGGAGTAAATAAGTTTCAATAGAAAACATAGCCTTTACCAGCTAAAGGTTTAATCAAAAGGACAAAAAAGTACAAGAGACTATAAAATTGATGTAAAATATGAATCAGAAATATTACCTTATATGTTCCACTATTCATGAAGTGTTTTTACAGCGACTGGTTCAGACCATTGTGACACCAAAATTTCATTAATTTTATTCATAAGCAATAAGGTGAATCACACATAGATCATATGTGGTTCTGAGGCATGGTTTTGGAGAGTACCTGTAGAAGCTGAGACTGTAAGACTGTTTAACTAACTAACTGCATATGTAGACAGAAAGAGAGACAGACAGACAGACACAACCTTTCTTTGCCTCCATTTCCAGCTGAAAGTGTCATTATACGAGCACCTGAGACTAGCATTTTCTTAAAGACCAAATACAAAAAACTAAATAAAGAAAATCAAGGAAGAGAGTCCTATTAAATCAGGTTTGATTTGCTGCAAGTCCCTGAAAACTCCCTGAAGACGCGCCTGTCTTGCGGCTGGATGTAGTTTAGCACTAGAATGAGGCTAAAAATGTGGACTAAATAAATAAACAAACAAATATATAAAAATAAACAAAAGACCAAATAAAGTATGAAGTAAATAAGTAAGAGAATCCAATTAAATCAGGTTTATGTTTGTTTGCAAGTTCCTTAAAAGTACCTGAAGATGCAGCTGTTTTCAGTGGAAATATTTTAGGACCAGATTGTGGTCAAAACATTTCCAAATGAACATTGTTCAAAGAATGTTTGAGACTGTACTGAGGAAAGAATGAAGGGATAAATAAATAAATAAACAAACAAATGAGCAAATAAACAAACCCACTTTCACACGCACCAATGGTCCACTGTCTACAGTGCACAGACGACTCCCCGAAAACTTTTTTGAAGACCACCTGTTGTCTATTATTTTTACATACTGCTTACTCATAAATCATAACACTGGGTAATTAATCAAGCTGTCAAAACAGGCAGTGAAGGTCACATGCTGAGGTCAAAAGGTGTCAGCGGGCCAATGGAGGTCAGGGTCACACCGCATTCCTCATTATCAAGTTGGGATGAGAGAGGGCCCGAGCAAACAAAAGCGAAAGCAGATGGAGAAGGATGGAGGGCAAGAAAAGAAGAAAAGAGACAAAGGGGGGGTGAGCGAGACAGAGAGAGAGAGAGAGAGTGAGAGAAATAGAGAGAGAGAGAGAGAGAGAGAGAGAGAGAAGTGACAAAGAAAAGTGAAAGAAGCTGTCAGCTGCCTGCAAATGAAGACGGGGAGCCGATTCGGAGAGAGGAGAAAAAAAAGAGAGAAAGACAAAAGGAGAGAAGGCATAAAAAAGAACAAGGGAGAAAAAAAGATAACTACAAGATGTTTCTGCCATATAGACACAAAATTGGTTGGAGAGTGGAGGCCTGACAGTGGTCTCTAAAGCCCCCCACCCCACCCCCTTCTTCCTAAGACACATGCACACACACACACACACACACACACACACCCTAAGCAGAGATGTGAGGAATCAGTGGTGGCAGATATGATTGTTATCTGCTTGTCTCCTCTCTTCTAACAGAAATGATAAAGGAGAGAGATACCTTTCTCTTCAGGCTGCATATCACCTTTCTAAACATGGCCAATGTGCTTAGAAACACACAGGTCAGTCATGTTCAACACATCACAGACCAACAGACCACAAGGAAAAAAAGAGGACTATTTTCAGTCAAAACTCTTCAAAGTAAGGCACTGTCAAATGTTCTAACTAATATAGAGTGCTCACATCATCTGGAAATTCCTTAAACTAGTGCAGACCTTTTACAAAATCAGTCTTTTAAAGAACCCTTCACAGACATTTTCTTCACCGAACATAGGACAACACTCCAAAGAACCACTTTTGGCACCTTTCTTTTTAAGCTTGTATAGTGGGTTATCTTCACTTTATATGAGCCCAGAAGCACAACATTCGTGGAACACACTGCTAAGCACTTCATTGGTGTCCTTATTTTATAAACCACATGTCAGCCTTAACTGAAGCAGGAATTTCCTAAAAGGTACTTAACCCTGGTTGACAAGCAACTCTGAGCGTATTCCTGTCAAAAACCCAAGACCTTCTCAACTCCCAACATGGTGCATAAACTAGCCTAGCATCAGAACCACTGATAAAAGCTCAACAATGAGCTAGCCAACTGAATTCAGGAATGTGAGGAAGCGTGGAAAAAAAGAAAAGTAAAAAAAAAGAAGCGAAACAATTTTAAAAAGTGCGTATGCTGCGCAACTCGTAATATCCCTCTCCTCAGCGTGAAATGTGAATTCTCAGCCGGTTCTCTATCAAAACATCACTCCTGAACGAGGCGCGGACCACTGCGCAAAATTAGCTGTCACCCTTTCCTCAAAATCTTTGTTAATCTCGTTTCCAGTGTTTGCGGATTTATCAGCACATGCATCAATGTCAGCTCCTTGGTTACTGAGGCGCACTACTTCGGAGAAGATATAATTAAAAATGTTTGGCCCCCGAGAAAGGGAATGCAGGGTGGGTTGAGAAGGGTTGTGTGTGGCTGTCTATGTGTGTGTGTGTGTGTGTGTGTGTGTGTGTGTGTGTGTGTTGGGGGGCAGGGTTTGGAGGGTGTGTGTGAAACAACATCTTCTTGTTCTCCTTGTCTTCGTCTCACAAGAGTTGGACGTACCCTGAGTGTGTAATGACACCCAAACAGGCCAGACAAGGCTTGCTAGTGGTGGCACTGCGGGTCAAGAAGGCGCTAACGGTAATGACAAATGTTTTGCTGGCCAGTCAGGTAGGCATGCTGCTCAAACTTGCCAGACTTATCTATAATGGCCAATAACCTCTCACCTACAACAGCTCACACACTTTCAAAGTTATCCCTTGTCATAAGTCACTAGCGAGACATCTTGTTAGCTTCACTAAGAATATACTGAACAAAAAAAAAAAGTGTGGAATAAATCATGGAAGAAGATAAACTACTTTCCTGACTTCTGAAAGCACAAAAAGAGCTTTCACAGTCATAACAAATCAACTAGAGCCATAACAGATCAACAAAAGAATTGCATAGGCCTTGCTTCAAAACTACATTTTCCAAACACTATTCATATTGCTCCATAAGCGCAGCAGCATGGTACTGCCTGGCTACTTTATTAACCAAGAGTTCTGCGTGTGTTTTCTTTTTTCTCCTCCAACCATCACCTTTCTTCGCTCCGGCATCTGTCAAGGAGATGCAAACATTAATAATTCAAAATCTGGAGCTTTCTGCTACCGCCTTTTGGGAGCAGGAGGCTGAAGTGTCCAGAAAAGTCTCCCTGGAATTGACCACCAGAGTGGCCAAAGCGGAGGTGGCCGGATGACACCCTGCCAGACAGTCTTCATGTTCATGAGAGACAGACATTGAAAAATACACTCATATGTAAAACACATTCGACTGAGGCAGGGAGAAAAAAAAAACCAACTTCTCATACTGAGACATGCTCCCTGGAGGAGAACATGTATGGATGGTGGGAGATATCTGGGAGGAATATATGAGTGTGTCTGTGCTAGGGTTTCAACGATCCCACCTTTTCTTTCCAGATACAAGCTCCTTACAGAACCAGCCAATATAAGTGCACTGTTAGGGCAGCATTTTGAAGCAGCACTATCATACCACTAAAATATATCATTCATGGATTCTGAATCATATTCTTACATTTGATCGTTTATCATTATTATTATTTTTATTATTATTATTGTTATTATGTATAATTAATAATAATAATAATAATACTAATATTATTAGCACCCAACGAATATTCACGATTGGTACTGACATCAATAACAACCTGTCATAGGTAGAGCTCCACAATATGGATAGAATAACAGAATAATGCTATTGCAATTTTACTGCTACATATTGCAACTGCAATGCCTTTCAAGATATTAAAGGGTCTATATCATCACTTTCTGAAATCACAGAGGCTTAAAGTCTGTAAAGTGGTGTAAGTCTGTTTCAAATGGTGTGTCTATTCCCCCCGATCCATGTCCTTGTATGGAAAATTAGCTACACAAACAGACTGTTTTAAAATCCTTTTGTACATTTGTGCATAAAATACATTTGTGATGTCACAAAAACAGCACATTTAAATATCTTACTGAAGCTTACTGAAGAGTACTTCAGTAATGACACAGTGATGACAGCAGTCTTAGGAACTCAGAACCTTCTGATCAGAGGGCCAAAAAGCCCTAACCACTAGGTCCCCCAGCTGCCCCAAATTTTTTCCCATGTCAATCTCGAAATGTGGGTTCAGAAACAGGTATGTTACATGCTCGACCACTGGGGGTCATAGGCAGGGCCCAAATGTTTACTTCAACAAGCACCAGCTCTCATGAAGTCTGACTTAGTCATTATCAATCCAGAAGGTAGGTATCACGTGTACGTATCACACCTAAACAATCCTTTCGTGATAATTGATAGAAGCCTACACAAACTTTTACAATGGCTCAATTCAGCAAGCTTCAGCTGTCATAAAGGCTGCCTATTTCACCCAAGGAAGCCTTAAAGACTACTGATGTTTTTGGACTTATTGATATTCAACCTACGTAATAAGGTCGGGATGACTGTCGATGCAGTATAATGATTGGGCACAGAGGAAAAGAACAGAGATGATTCATTGTTGAATACATCCTATGTGAAATATGAGGACTTGCAGTGTGTTTGATGCATGTACTACACTACCATCCATCAATCTCTTCTATCAGCCCTGTTATTATGACCTGGCCTGAGCATTCATGTCAAACACACCAAGTGTGCACAGCCATTACTGCTCCAGAAGCATGTGCTATCCTGCATTAACAACACATACTACACACATTTGCTTTCATCCTCAACACTCTGCTAGTCTTTTCCCACATTTGAACGCACAGACGCCTCTCTCTCTGTAGGGCTAATAATCAATGCCACTTTAGGTCAGCATTCCACTGAGCATCTGACCAAAATCACCATTCTCGTATCTCTCGCCCTCACTCTCTCTCTCTCTCTCGCCCGGGTCTGAGAAGGCTCATTAAAAGTTCACAGTGGCTCGGCTTGCTGATGTATTCATCGTCTCTAAATAAACAAGCTCGTTGGAGGGCAGGGTGGTGTCTGTAGCTGCAGTGGCTGGCTTGGCTTTAATTAATTTGGAAAGGGCCAAGCAGCGGTAGACTGGGAGGCCACGCAGGGGCCAGTGTCTAAGGGCAAAGTCAGCCATCCTCGCCTAGTGAGGACTTCTGATCTTCACCCACGCTGACAGAGACATTAGAAAGCCGACGACATCATGCTCTCTTTCACCTCTCTCGCTCTCTCTCCCTGCCTCTCTCTGACTTGCTCTGTCCGTCTACACTCGATGAAGGAGGACACAGTTTTAAGTGTATGTTGATGGCTTGCCAGGTCACTTATTCCCCTCTTCATTAGTGGCAAAATGGACTCTCGTAAATGCTTGTTAAAATCCTTACCTACACTCGCCCGGTTAATGCCAGCCATCCATTTGTGTCCATCTAAGCTGCCTGACAACGCTTTACGCCAAGATTAATTGTCCCGTGTCAGGCGGTGACCAACCCCTGTCCCTCTCTCATTTCCTTTCTTCTCGGCCACAGACGCAATAATGGAGCCCGTCTTTGTTGTAACAGTGTGATTAGCGCTGGGAAGCGAAAAAAAAGAGGCTGAGAGAATGGGTGAGAAGAAGAAGAGCAGGACAAAAAAAACACTCTGCCCTTCACAACTTCATACAAGTGTAGATTTGAGCATGTGAATTAAAGTCACTCAATGATATGAAGTATGGTTATTAATTAATCGGCAGCAAGAGGGAAAGAGAAGCAGAGATATAATGAATAGCTTATTAATACTGCCCATTTTTTAAGATACAACACACTATCTTCCGACCTGTCCGGGAAAAAAAAAAAGAGCGAGAGAGAGAGAGAGAGAGAGAGAGAAGTACAACTGAACTAGCATGATCCGTCATCCAGGGCCCCTTGGCCAATCCCTCTTGCTTACGGGGAGTGACAATAGGAAAGTGCACGTTTCACTCCCCAAGCTGAAGATAATGGCTGCCCATTACCTGCCCATTCCCAGAGCTGGCAGCCCTGCTAAAGCGGCCAGCCATGCAACCGCCTCCACCAAACACGGGAGTCACCAAGAGAGTTTAATTGAGGACAAAATACCCTGCTTTTTTTCATTTTTTTCTCTTTTTTTTTTACTTAGTCTTTTTCACCCTTTTTTTAAAAAAAAATCCCCACACCCCTATTACGGGTAGGGAACCCCGACTTGTGGGTGATTCCTCCCTCTTCCCGGTTAAAAACAAAAAAAGGAGAAAGAGAGAGAGAGAGACAGAGAGAGAGGGAGGCCCATGGTGGCTGCTGAGGAGTGAAAGAGGGGGCCACTGTGTGACTGGGCGCTGTCTCATTAAAACCGGGCAATTGTCTAATTGTCTCGCGGACCTCTGAGAGACTAGTATATTATACTCATCGCAATTAACCAAACAAAAGAGTTTTAACCGCCCAAGCACTGGGGATGAGGCAGTGCGAGGCCTGGAGGGGAGGATGATTGGGGGGAGGGAGAGAAAGAGCAAGAGAGAAGGAGATTAGAGAGGTTACATAAAAAAAAAAAAAAAAAAAACGGAAAAGGAAAGATGAAAAAGGGGTGGGGACTAAAGATAAAAAAACAAATAAAACAAAAAACACAGAAAGTAGTAGTGCATAGAAAAAACAAATTTGATTTAAACGAATACAATTTAATGTGCATTTAATTTGTTTGTAATATGTCTGTGAAAATAAGGAATTTTAAGGAATAAGTCTGGGACAGTGTCTTTAGCCTGGCTAAGTCTTTGGCTGCTGGGTTTCTGTGGTCAGCTTGTGCTCATTTGCGGTGCACCTTTGTGCTGGACCTGTCTGTTTACAGCCAGGGCCTGGAGCTCCTGAGCACTCGGGGCTCCTATTCACACTCGCCCGTCTTTCAGCCACCACTGAAGCACCCCTCAAGCCCACTTAACTACCATTTTCCCTCACTCTCCCCGCTCTCCTTTTGTGCTTTCCTCCATTACATCAAACGCAGGAACAAAGGCCGCAGAACAGAAACCGCGGCCGCAGAATAGACCCATCACAAATATTAATTTGAAAAGGTGTTAAAGTGCAGAATCTACTTTTATGCACAAGGACAACTTGGGATCTGTCTCTTTCTCTGTCTCTTTTTTTCCCCCTCTGGCACTCTCCTTCTGTCTCTCTCTCACTCACTCTCTCTCTCTTCTTCAGTAAGGGGATTTCTTTATGGGATGCAATGAGCTTGGTTTTCAGCTGCAAAAAGGGGAGGCAAAAGAGGCTGGGAGTGCAATTATCCATAAGCAAAGGCTTGAGATTCAGCCAGGCTAAAGACTCCACACTGGCCATTATGAGCCAGCGAGATGTGAGGTTGCATTCAACTCGGCACGTCTATTAAGAAGCAGTGGTCTCTCTCTCTCTCTCTCGCTCTCGCTCTCTCTTTCTCTCTCTCTCTCTCACACACACACACGCAAATGTACACATGAAATCTCACTGTCTAAGGCACACAGTGGTATGGTTTAATACAAAATAAGGACAGATTGTATGCATATATTGTATACATAATAATACAATTTCATAATCAACATTAACATTAATCAACAAGATTAATTTAGTCTACTGGAGTAAAAAGAGCCAAACCAGGTGTTTGATGGAGTTGCAAGTAATATTGGGTTTCTTTGAGTAAAGAGGTCTGGAAATAGTTAAGCAAACACTTTGCCACACACAAAACCATCGTTTACTGTATTATTGTTGTTTGTATTTGTTGTAATGTAAGTGTTTTAACACCAACTTAACACCACTGCCCAGCAGTAAACAGCTTTTAAGCATAATTTTAAGCACAGTACCGCATATATATATATACATATACAGGGAGTGCAGAATTATTAGGCAAGTTGTATTTTTGAGGAATAATTTTATTATTGAACAACAACCATG
>JBBPDH010000037.1:5103030-5113380 GCA_037974565.1 Clupeocharax schoutedeni
AAATAGTATAAATAAAAATAAATAATAAGCAACACAAATATCCCTTTATGTGCAATTAACCATAATTAGTGTAACTATTAAAGTAGTGCTGTCTTAAAACTCAGAGTGCAAAACAATGAACAAAATTTTCTTAAGCCTGGAAAAAGAGCTCAGACCTAGATAATGAGGTAATGTAGACAATGTAATAAAGACAATGTAATAAAAAACAATGTAAAGATAAACCCAAGGTTTAAATAAAGGAAAGTCATGAGAGAGAGAGATACAGAGAAAGAGAGAGAGAGAGACACAGAGAAAGAGAGAGAGACGCGTCCTCTGGAAAAGTCACGAATGTGTGTGTGTGAGAGAGAGAGAGAGAGAGAGAGAGAGAGAGAGAGAGAGAGAGAGAGGGGATCCGTGCGAGAGAGATACAGAGAGATACAGAACAAGATAGAGAGACGCATGCTCCGGGAAAAGTCACGAATGAGGGAGAGAGAGAGACACGCTCCGGATCCGTGCGCTCCAGAAAAAGAGAGAGAGATACAGAGAAAGATAGAGAGACGCGCGCTCCGGAAAAGTCACGAGAGAGAGCGTGCGCGAGAGAGAGAGCGCATGAGAGAAAGAAATACAGAGAAAGAGGTATAGTTTGCCCTTTCATGCGAACTGAATTTCTTTCTGTTTTCTTCACAGGCACAGCTTTTAGTAACGCAAGGATATCGACATGGTCTCGCGAGACCAGACGCATCTCGCGATACCAGTCTGATCTCGCGAGATCTCGTACCACGAGATCTCGTCACACCCCTATTAACTATTAATACTGATTTAGAGGAAAAGCACATATAAATGTTTTAGAGGTTATTTGCAGCATATGACTTGTGTTTTATCTTTAAGCCTTAGTTAAAGTGTTTAAAAGGAATCAGCTTGTAACAGTAGTACGATCTCTGCAAAATTACTCTGGGCTGATTTTACTCCACCTTTTAAAAACATGCCTGCTGAGCTGTTCAAGCTGTTGTTTGGATTTCCTCTTCTTCAGTGATGTTCACAAAGCGTTTTGAGCACTAATTGCTCCTATTTAAGCTGATGGTTTTTTTTATTTTTTGCCTTTTTAAAGTAATACATTTTAATCAAGTAATTGTAAGAGTCTTGTCAGCTAGCCTGTTTGTCTTACTTAAAGGAGACAAACCAAGAAAAATCTTAAGCAAGAGGTCATAAGCAGTCCAATCATGGCACATTCTAGAGTTATTGACAGTTTAACCCTATACATCATTTATTTACTAATAATACAACGAAAAAGGCAAAAAGAAGACAAAGTCAATTAAGAATCTGCAGTTATGTGCAGGCCGCTTTGCAGTTTTATAATATCATGTACAGTGCTGCCACAGCTACGATTAAACCACTTCCCAGCATGCTCGCTGCTCTGTGGTGCAAGGGCCCTGCTGCACACCCCGAAAACCTCTCAGCTCAGCTTTCTAGGATGCCACAAAACAGCCAGCAGGGTTCCGAATTTAATTCTGGGCCTTTAACCATTCGGTCCTCCAGTGACTTGCTTCTTTTTCCCACACACACACAATTACACATAATCTGCTTACGTGGGTAGACCGCGGTGGGTTTGCTAACATTAGCGGCAAGTAGCCCCTTTTTGACAGAAGACCGAAGAGAAGAAAGGACGGCCCCTGGCCTCCAGGTGTCCAGTAATAGTCTGTAGAATTGGTTATTATTCGTCTCCGCCACACATCGAGGCTTAAATATTTCACACACTATTTTTGGTTTGGTGTTGAGAAAGAGAGAGAGGGAGAGAGAGAGAGAGAGAAAGAGAGAGAGAGAGAGAGAAAGAGAGAGTGAGAGAGAGAGAAAGAGAGAGAGTGAGAGAAAGAGAGAGAGAGAGAGAGAGAGAGAGAGAGAGAGAGAGAGCCTTCTGGGCTCATCAAAATGTGGAGTGAGAAGAGAAAGAAAAAAAATGAAATGTCCCTTTCCTTGTTCCTAAAGCTCATTTCACTTCATTTCATTTCATCTCGCTGACTGGACTTTACAGATCTTTATTTCTTTCTCAATGTTATATGTAAGCCATATATAGATATTTTTTTTCCCTAGAAAGCTGTGTAATTCCTTTTTTTCCTTTCTTTTTTCCTCTTGGTTAAATCCTGTTGCTTTTTATAGAGCAATATTGCCAGTAGGGTGGTTTCCATGCCATTTTAAATGGATCTTGGTCCAGTTAGACCAGCTAGCTTCCCTGAGTGAAGTTGACCAATATGTACAGTTCACTTAAGTAATAAAATGCCTGGCCTACTGTAAACCGCTAAGCATGTTTTAATGATGTTTAAACGAACTTAACAGACACTGGGAAAAGGAGGGAGGCCCAAGCTTAAATTATGTGAGTCGTGTTTTCTTTATGTTGTTTAATGGGGAATGGTTCCCCTTATACAACCCTGTTTAGTTTAGTGGTTGGCCAGAGCTAACAAAATGATTGGAAACATTTGCGTATTAATTCGCCTTGGCAAATCTTGGAGCATGGAGATGAGGATTTTAAATGTCTCGCTTTTTTTTGGTTCCCTTCCTTTGCTCATTGAGAGGTCTCTGTATGGTCAAAGCGGCAACATGGGGAGGATGGGATGAAGGGTAATAGAACAGGCCAACAGAGACAGAGAAAGAAAGAGAGAGAGAGGAGATAAAGTGGAGTTACAGCATGCTTTTCATTTACCCTTTGCACAAAACAGCTATGTCATTTTATTTCTGTAGGGGTCTTCACGAATGACTGGGCTCCAAAGCTCCTGAATCTTCGCCTTGATCTGGGCAAACACAGACGAGCCCCCGGTTACTTATGCATTCATTTATCTTTTCATCACTGACAGTTTAGCAGCGCTTTAGTGCTTTTATGCCCTCGGTTTGTTCCAGGTCCCCTTCGAAGGGGCATCCACATAGGGTGCTCTTGGCTAACTAGGGCTAATGGTATCACATTTTAGTACCCAATTCGGACGAAGGGGGGAGGAAAGGAGAGAGCAGGGAGGGGACGAAGAAGAACGCCAAAAAGGAGAAAGAGTAGAAGAGGCAAATGACCACAGGCATGGCAGGGCCCTCAGCCTAATGAATAAAAATGAAGATCCTGTCAAATGATGAAGTGACAGGTTAATTTGTAGTGCCTGCGATTCGGTGTGAACAAGCAAGAGGAAGTAAGAGAGAGTGTGAGAGCAAAAGAGAGAGAGAGAGAGAGAGAGAGAGAAACAGACAGAGAAACAGAGAGAGAGAGAGGGAGAGAGAGAGAGAGAGAGAAACAGACAGAGAGACAGAGAGAGAGAGAGAGAGAGAAGCGCAGAGAGAAGCGCATGGAAAACCATGTAGAAAGAGAAGAGAAGGCTGCCCCCTATCTGCAAATACAAACATTTCACACAGAAAAGCAGATTCAAATATTCAGAGAGAAAAAAAAAGTGGGGGGAAGGAGAGCATGAAGCCCCCAGAAAATCAGAGGAGTAGAATTGATGATAAAAGCAGAGGGATGATTAGATGCAGACAGTTGTGTTTGGCCCTGAAAAGAGAAAAAGGAAAGGGTGGTGGAGAGTGTGTGTGTGTGTGTGTGTGTGTGTGTGTGTGTGTGTATGTGGGGCTAGGGAAAAAAGACAAAAACAAGAAACACAGCAATACTTCCAAAAAGGCAGCACTATCAAACGTATGTGAGGTGCCTGGAGCGGACGTCTGCTTTTCTGCCAGCTCTATGTGCCCCACACGCACACATGCACTCACACACACACACAAAGACACACAGTCCTGACATTAAGATCCACACCAGGCCTGTTCCCACACCGCAGCGCACCTTCAGGGCAAGCATGCACTGGTACCTTTGATCACTGCATTGAGCAAATGGTTGTTATTTGGTTTCCTTTGTCTTTTCTGTGTCTGGGTGTTAATGCTCATATGATTATCACACTCACAGAAACACACACAGAGGGGTAGTACCACTTATACAAGGTAAGACAGTTGCCAGTGCACATGCTACACACACAGAAAACAGTGCTAGTTGATATACCATCTGCTGCTGTCACATAACAGCACTGAAGTTTTGGCGTAGTGGTGCCCAAAGCTTTTGTCTCTTGGGGCCAAAGTGCAATGTTTGTGGGACAAGGGCCAGAGTACAAATAACTACACAAAGGAGAAAAATAAATATGCATTTTTATGGTTTGTTATTTCATTAAAATGTACAGAAAATTATCAAATGAATATGAAAATGATGTTATATGAACAATAAAAATGGGGGTAAGGCGGTCGTAAATGTGCAAATCAAACAGTACAGTCCAATACAGGCCATATATACTGAATAGATCAAAATTAATAGATAGCGTTTTCATTCCCAGTATGGCATACTATTGCAAAATCCAAGATCAATTTATCCATTTTATCCATATTCATATGGGACAAAAGTAGTAAGGCTCCTTTGAAGGTTGTGTGGTGGTCATATGATCAGGAAAAAGGAAGGATTTTAACTCTGCCATTTGTCCCTGTCCAGGACACTTTCTTACATGCATTTCACTGCATGTAAAAGTGTATGTGACAAATAAAGGCTACTACTACTACTTTCTGAGAAAAAAACAAAACAGCAAATCGAGCACAGGAACTAAGGTACTGCACAGATCGCTGGACAACAAAACACATGATTTTGTGTTTTGGGTTGTGGATTTAACAATACTGCCCAGTGCTGCAAGTAAACATCCACACATGAGCTAAACCAACAATCAATTTTTATGATAATGGAGAAGAAACAGTGTATTAAACGTCTTGTGCATTTCTTCCTTTAAAAGTTGACATGCTGGCCATGGTACAAGGACACTGCCTATTGATTGACTGCAGCCTTATTCCAAGTTCCATGTCACATTGAACAAGTGATTAACAAAGACCTATAAATCCACTGCAAACCCTAACAAATGAAAAACATAAAAGAGCCATAGCTGTAGAACACTTACTGCTATAGTTAAATTTAAATCGCAGCACAACACACATATTGATGTACCTAAACCCTTAACATAAACGTAAAGGTATTAGCGAAGATATACAAAACATTTGTAGTGCACTGTAAACAGTACAAAGATCAATGTTTCTTTAAAAGTTACTATTACTATTATTATTATTATTATTATTATTATTATTATTATTATTATTATTATTATATTAAAGGGCCCTTTTACTACACTTTCCTTTCCTTTCCCCCTAAGGTCCACTTCTGACATTTATGTGGTTTAATGACCAAGACCTGGTCCAATACATATTACCATGACTATTTTGCTAAATATTTTTGTAACTATGTGTTTAAAACTAACATGTACATTAGCTCTGTTCTGCTTCATTGTCATTTACTGTGTACTATATATAGAATCCAAAACAAAGGAAAGCTTTGACAATGTTCAGACCGTCCATCCCTTATTTTAAAATAGCAAGAACAATTCTGATATGGGCCCTTTAATCACATTTCATTATGTTCAATGCTTTAGCCAGCGCTTCAGATAGCAACAAACAGCCTTTGGCAAGTGCCTTTTGGCTGAAAACGCTGGTACTCATAACAGAAACACAGCAATATGAGAGTTTGTGGTGAGTCGACTTCAATTTTCCTTCATTAACTTTATTTACAGTGCAGTCATTGGTATTAAGTCACGGCTTAATGCCAGAGAAAGAGAAGATTATAATAAAGGAGCAAGGAGACAGTTGCTTTTATTTTCTAAGCAGGGATTTAGGAATATATCCTCTTAAAACTCCTCATAAAAAGCAAGAAATTACAGGAATCATAAGCCACCTCATCTGTCCCCTAAGCAAGGGCCTCAGGTCTTAAAACCTAGGCTACAAATAGTGCTTCGCTCACCAGCTTGGGACAGAGGAACACAAACTACCACTAAGCTAGACGCTAAAACTTCAGCTAGACGCTTACCCATCTGAAGGCCAACTCAGTCTAGCACTGCAGGATGCTGGGGATAGCAGGAGCTTTTTGATGCATTAGGTTTAAGCTGGTAGACAACATAGTGAGAGCGGCCTCTCTTTCAGCCAGCATTCGTACAGAGATACCAGAGTAAACACATTCTAATCGGTCTCCAAGCCCTTAGTCAAACACAGCAATAACAGATGCAGCTCTCTCCTCCACAGCATTACCATTTGAATATGTGCATCTGAGAGAGCGTGACCCGAGCACCCTGCCAGCACACACTGACTCATCTGAAAGTAAAGGGAATGAGGAGAGACCACAGCTGATTTAGACAATCAGATGAAGTAGTTGTTACAGTTACTATAATAGTCAATATATTTAACGTACGACTTGTTACACTCACATACACATATATACACTATATGGACTAAAGTATTGGGACCTCTTAATTATAGAATTCAGGTGGCTACTTACTTCCAACGAAGGACAATCTTAATGCTTCAGCATATCAAGACATTTCAAACAACACCATACATCCAACTTTGAGGACACAGTTTGGGGGAGAACATTTTCTATTCCAGCATGACTGTGCCCCAGTGCACAAAGCAAACTCCATAAAAAAAGACATGGCTGGATAAGTATGGTGTGGATGAAATTGGCTGGCCCATCCAGACCCCTGACCTCAACCGCATCCAACACCTTTGGAATGATCTAGAATGGTTGTGAGCCAGGACTTCTCGTCCAACATCAGTTTCATACCTCATAAATGCTCTACAGACTGTATGGGCTCAAATTCAGCACTCCAAAATCTTGTGGAAAGCTTCTCAAAAAATATGGAAGCTGTTATAGCTGCAAAGGGGGGACCAACTCCATATGAGAGTGTGTATTTGAATAAAGTGGCATTAAAGCCCTGTTGTAATGGTCAGGTGTCCCAATACTTTTACCACATTGTGTACACGCACATACATATAAACACTTATATGGTGATCAGCAGTCGCGATTTCAGCCTCACACGGAGAACCAAACTAATAATTTTTCGCCAGTGGCTTGACGGATCCCATACTATACTCAGAAACAGGAGGTTTGAAAATAGCTAATTCGAGAACGCTATTTATTTATGCTTGCTGCTGATTGGCTGCTGCCCTGTGACGCATCCCTGGCTATACTCAGAAGCAGGAGGTTTAAAAATAGCCAATCTGAGCATGTTATTTATTTTTCCTTGGTGCTGATTGGCTGCTGTCCAGAATCCCACGTCTCCAGTGTTTTATTACTGTAAATTAAATACATTTATTACTGTATTTAACTGCTTATGCCAATGAAAACTATCATATGCCCACACAGTCTAATTCAATAGTACAGACTAATGTGGGTACAATTCTTACGAAACACAAAACAGACTCCACTGCACATTTTTAGACTTTGGGAGAAGTTGTGGTGGATGACAGCCTGTTGTTTAAAGATGTTGCGCTGTTTATGAAAAAATAAAGTTGTATTTTAATAAATTATTCTGCCTTGTACGTTTTTACTACTACAGACACCAACAACATTGGGAGGAGTGAGAGAGTTCTTCTCTGTGCTCTCATGGTGTAAAGACGTTCAAATGATGAAACAGGTTCAAGATCAGTAGAAGTATCAAACCTTGAAACTTCTTCGGTCGCCCTGCCTTTGCTGCTGGCATCCCCACATCTCTAAATTACCTCCAGCCAGGTTCTGCAGACATGGATTGGGCAG
Source organism: Clupeocharax schoutedeni (assembly GCA_037974565.1). Lineage (NCBI taxonomy): Eukaryota > Metazoa > Chordata > Actinopteri > Characiformes > Alestidae > Clupeocharax > Clupeocharax schoutedeni. The sequence goes on from JBBPDH010000037.1 coordinate 5,110,634, forward strand.
AGAAACTTTCTTTTTGTTCTTCTTTATTCGCTACTCTATGCCTTGCCTTTATCTGCAGCGGAGTTCAATAAAGAGTCAGTGGGGCACTCTCACATGCTGCGTTAAGCAGGACAGAGACAGAGAGATAGAAAGAAAAAGAGAGAGAGAGACACAGAGAGCGAGAAAGAGAGAGAAAAAGGAGAGAAAAAAAAGAGAGAAGAGAGAGAGAAAGACAGAGAAAGAGAGAGAGAAAAAGAGAGAGACAGATAGAGAGAGAAAGAGAGAGAGAAAAATAGAGAGAGAGAGAGAGATGACGCTAGGGTGGGGGACAAAAAGGTGCAAAACTCCACACCCAGTGGTAGAGACAACGTTAATCAACAGAGGTGAGAAAGAAGCCTCTGTGCCACTGGGAGGGAGAGACAGAAGTAGGGTGGCAAAAAAGGAGTGCATAACTAAAGATGCACATATAATAAGAGCAGAGACAGGTCAATTTATTAGAGCCATTATATATGTACATACATTATACTTTCAATTATATTTATTTGGGGTAGACAATATGATGGAAGAAGGAGAAAAAGGAGAGAAAAGAGAAGAGAGAGGGCTGGATATTGTATGTAGGTTATTGCAGACTTTCTGCACCACTCTTTCAAAACACAACACTTGAAGAGAGCACACTGACATGCTATAGACTAATAAACCCATGTTAAAATACACTGATGTGAGATCAGAATGGCAGATAGACCGGGGAATAGTGTGTGTGTGTGTGTGTGTGTGTGTGTGTGTGTGTGTGTGTAAACCTAAACTCAGTGCAAAGCATGCTTTTGTGGGAAAAAAAGAAACTCATATAAACAAAAATACTGGTAAAAGTAAGAAGAATCTTTTGTTTTCAAAATAAAATATCATATTTTATAGCCAGGTTCTGGACTCATCATTGAAGCTGCCAGTACCTGCATGATCTTGTTAAGTTCTATTTATTTAATATTTAATAAAACAAACGCAATGCAACTTGAGTTGCAACCCCACCTCACCTTGTGCCAACTTCACTCACATAAGATGAATCAAGATATTTAGTTTTGACAGTGATTTCCCAAAAAAAGAGAAATGATAAAAACCAAGATGGGCACAAAGACAATCTTAATACATCTTTTTAGATATTACTCCACTGTATTGCAACCTTAATACTAAAACACATTTCTTCTTCTCTTGTGATGCAAATTTCAATATCTAAACTCTCTGAGATCTTTATTCTTCTATCTTCTATATATCTTCTCTATATTTAAAATCTATATACCCTCAACTGTGTGAAACTCATTGAGATTCATTTAGTCATTTAATGTATAACTATGCATCACATCTTAACTAAAAGGAAGGGAAAGTTGGATAGATAATATGTAATGATTATATGAAGAGAATGACAAAGTAAACAAATGTGGTTTGGTCCCTTCTGACCAATACCCAGATTGTTTAATAAGGTCTGTATCTGAACAGATACCAATCCAGTACATAGGTTCAGCACACCACTACTACTAATAAAAATAAACTCTGCTTCTTCTTCCATTTCCCCCACTCCTTCCTCTCCCCCTCTACTCTTTTTGTGCTCACCAGGGATGTGGCCGCTCTTTAATTGCTGGAGTATTACTGGGGCTGTGCTTTGATCTTTAGCCGTGGAGCTAAAGCTGTGGCTGCTTATGGTTTGGGGGTGGTCTCCTGTCCCATGTTGGCCTGATCACAGGATGCTCTCCACTGGCTGCCTTCCAGGGACCCACATCAGCTGTGTTCTTACAGCGAACTGACAACTTTATAAGCTCTGCTCAGTAGCTCTTTCCCAGCATTCTCACCATGCACAAACAACACTGCCACACTAGCGCACATACATAAACTGATACAAGCACATACACAGTGCTAGCACAGTGTCACAAAATAAGACATGTGCCTGCATTGTATATTACTCCAGATAAATATCAGATTCTCTTTACATTGTGTGTAACATTCAACATTTACATCCACCTTTTCATAATGAATAGACTCAGAGAATTTGTTCCAAATATTCAGTGATAATAATGATCATAATAATGTTCTGTTTAAACATATACAGTAGGTATCTTTTTTTCACTACTTTTTCCACGCTTTTTCCTTCACAAAACATTAAACGTAACATGCATCAGAGCTGAAAACTCGACATCATTTTGAAGGGTGAGACATTCCACGGTAAACTGAATCCCGGGTGCTTTATTTCAGCGTGAGAATCAATCACAGATTGATTTTGGTGTACATATCTTCATTGTCAAGGAATTAATTGATGAATTTTTCATTTGATGAGTCAGGTGGAAAGAGAGCACACAGGCATGGAGAATGGAATTCTAATTTCCTCTTTTGTACATCAGCCACAACGCTGCATTTTTTCCCACCACTGCACCCATACTCCATCATAATCTATTTGCTTTTAGCACCTCCTGTAAGGGATCCCAGCAGCATCTCACAAGCATTCACACAAGGAGCACAACACACACCAAATGTGACGTCTGAGATGCTCCTCCCCTTCCCCAAATTAAGCAAGGATGAGCATGCTCTCGGAAACCAATAACCCAAACAAGAGCTGCTGCTACACTCGGCTCCACAAACAGCTCAACAAAATGTTAGTTAAATCTTAAATGGGTGGATTAAGAGATTCAACGAGCAGTATAACATGCAGCTGCAAATGATGTACCATTTATGGTCTAATGACATCAACACCCTATATCAGGTGTGCATAATTATTAGGCAACTTC
>JBBPDH010000037.1:5148941-5159017 GCA_037974565.1 Clupeocharax schoutedeni
CACTGTGCAGCAATACCATCCATTCGCTCTCGCTCTATGTCTCTCTCTCTCTCTCTATCTCTCTCTCACACACACACACACACACACACACACACATCTCTAAAGCAAACTGATCACTTGCCAGCATTCAATGACACAAAACACACCATGATCTCTCACTCTGCCGTGTGTGCGTGCGTATGTGTGTGTCTGTGAGTTTGCGGCGGGGTATCTCCACATGCCCCCTAACGATGATGCCGACACCATGTAACAGAAAGACAGATTCGGATGAGCGAGCGCGACACGGGTGCTTTGTTTCTGGGCTCTGCACAGAGCAGCCTCTGGGTGGCCGTGAAGATCGCATTAGAGAGAGCGCTGCTGCTGCCGCTGCCACACTCCACCAGCCAGGCGTCCTAGACCAGCCCCAGTTAATCTGCGACGTGACAGAGACTGACTGTGAATTCTAATTCACACCTGGGATTAGAAGAGGTACGGTCAGGCCCAGGACACTGAGACCTGCTGGTCAGCGCACAGCAGTTTACATGACAATAACTTTTAAGACCTGGGAGGTGCAAAGTGTTTCTACAACAACACTTTTGTTGATGAGAAGTCTAATACCTGCAACAGTATGCCAGAGTTTGCGTTTCATCATTTGAGTATCCAGCCAGGTTTCCATTTTTCTATAAATCAAATGTTGTAAAAATAAATAAGTGAATAATTTAAAAAGGCAAATTTAGAGCTTCCGTCAGCTTCATGCATGACAAAAGTCTCTTCATACTTTCGTGTGCTGCTGTTTCGTGCGCAGAGACTGAACACACTGTCAGAGAATCGCTCACAAAATGCCTCATGACAAGTTTGTCAATTCACCAAAACCTTCCACTTTGCGTCATATTTTGTAGATACAGAGAGAAATTGGGCTGAAACATGTGATCAGCATAATAGATGAGCAGGTTAGCTATAAGCTACAGCTAGAAGAACAAAAGTTAGTATTTAGAAATTCAACAAGATAGCTGAGGTTGTGCCCCTGGTATATGTTACATCACAATGCAATCTAAAAGTATTTTTGGCAAATTATGTTTAAGGGGACAAGATAGTACTTTCTAAATAAGGGACCTAAAGGGACTACTGAGCTAAGGGTTAATTAAAATTGGAGGCTGCACGCATATAAATGACAAAAACAAACTACGGAAGAGACGTTAAATAATATTGACAACTAAATTAGTTGCAATTACTACAATTAAGTTAAAAAAAGGCTTTCCCTCTATCAATACACCAACTAAAATGAGTATGCAGCCTATCACACCACAGTACCTTGACCTCAGGCCCAGCAGCATGTGTGTGTGTCTGTGTGTGCATGTGTGTCGCTGTGTGTGTTTGTGCATCTGTGTCTGCCTGTGTGTGTGTGTCTGTGTGTCTCAGTGTGTGTGAACCTGCAGCCCAGTTCCTCATTCATACCAGGCTGAAGTGCAAATTGGACATCTGGTGCTGCGTGTGTCCTCACAATGGCCCCTTCGCCGACTCTCCAGCCTGTTGTTCACACAGATGAAGGCGAGAGAGAGCGCAGAGCCACCCTCACAGAGCCATTCGCACACCTTCAGCAGAGGTGGCCACAAGAAGCAAGCAATTTCCCTCTCCATACCTTTGCGCCTGTGCACGCAGTTATGAGGAATTCAAGGGCACCATATGGGTCATGTAAGAAATTGACTGACAGTCTGTTTGCGTGTGGAAACTTGATGATCTTAGTGACCCATAAGTATTCCTTCCCTATATGTTAAATGAATAAATATATGGGTACATTTTGAGAGTTTGCCAGGGGCTATGCTCCATCTCTCGGATGTTCTAAAGAGCAGCTTCATAAATTCAGGAGGACTGAATACGACCTGTGTGTAATCATGCAAAACCAATACATCAGCACTGTGGTGGACTCGTGTTTGCGTTGCCCTGGACATTATTGAGGAAAAAAAAGATTACAATTATTAAATATTATAATTTTAAAATATACAACTGAATCTCTGTATCAGGCTGTATTTGAAGTTATAAAACTAAACCCATGCTTTCCAAGTACTGGTCCACTACCACTAAAAGAATTAAATACAACATCTCAGCTGACAGCATTTAAACCTAAACTAACAGCACTCAAAAAGTGCTTTGTAGAGTAAGCAACCTTCTCCCACACTGCTTATATGGAATTTATTGATAAGGCATCTTTTGCTGTAGAATAGACACAACCTGACAAAGGCCAAACTTTCATTTAGGACTATCATTCTAATTTTTTATTCATAAAACACTTTTTTTTGACTGTTTCCACAAGCAAGTTTCTAGGTTTTAAAACAACAGTATTTGCGCACTCTTTAAATCAGCATAAGTAGCTGAGTCTTCTTCAGAGCAAATGCAAAAATAACTACATGTCTTTCAAATGATCTTTGAAGTGACTGTTCCTTTCTAAATAAAGTAGTGAAAAGACTCCTGGGACTGAGTGCTGGCAGTGAATTGTGGATGTGACTCACAAATCTCTCAGAAAAAGAAAATCTGTATCTGTCCTTGTATGTACTTGTGTGAATAGACTGTACAACTGTGAGTGTGAACATAATCGGTGCACAGTAACAACGAGCCAAAAACAAAAAAACGAAAAACAAATTGAAACTGAAGGATAAAGATCCCTGTGCTGAAGAGAGAACCTCCAATATCTCTAAATAAATCACACTTGATTATTCCAACTGTACATTATTAATGTTTTAAATATAACGATTTGAGTTCTATATAACGATTTGAGTTCTACTGCTAACAGACGTTTGCTCCTTACCTTTAAATTAAAAACTATATAAAAATAAAAAAGCTCCTTTACTACTAATTGGCGCAAGAAATTGTATACATTTTTATTTTCTGAGAATAACTTAGAAGCAAAGTACTGAGTGAGAGGTTCACCAACAATACACCAAAGACACAACAGACGACACTACACTGATCAGCACTATGAACAAACTTACAATTTAGTACGTTTACGAGAGTGATACTAAGTTGGCAGCTTTGAAATTCATCTGTCTATTGTTGTTCAGCAATAGGATACTTTTGTCATTAAACAACATATTTGATATTGTTTTTATTCACTTCAATGTGCAAACACCCCCTCGGCACAGACATATAGTGTAACCTAGCTGTACGCCAATTTAAATCAAATCAGCTGCATTGTTTGTCAGTAAATATTTTGAAGCACTATGTATGACTCAACATTTGGGCGGGCAAGGAGTTGAACAAACAGAGCGAGAAACTTCACACAGATCAACATGAGCAATTTCTACAAAAACATTTTCTGAAATCTGACTATTTACATCCAAACCATGTGCCAAAGTGACACTAAAGACACTGGTTATCTTGTTACAATGACACCTGTCTAGGAATGGGATATATGAAGCAACAAGTGAAGAGTCAGTTGTTTAAGCTGTGCTGACCGCAGAAACAAATGGCAAAAGATCTGAGCAATTTTGACAAGGGCCAACAGCTGCTGGGGAGCATCTAAAAACAGCAAGTCTTTTGGGGTATTTCTGGTATGAAGGTAGCGTGGTCTGATAGATCAAGTTTTCTTTAACATCTCATCAACTTCCAGATGCATATGCATCGCTTATCTGGTGAAGAGAAGTGACCTGGATGCAGTATGATTAGAGAGCAAGTTATCGGAGGCAGTGTAATGTTCTGGGAAATGTTCTGCTGGGAAATCTTAGAACCTGACTTTCACGTAATGACATGTACCACCTACCTAAACATTGCTGCAGATCGAGAACATCTCTTCATGAAGGTATTCTCTAATGGCAGCGGTGTCTTTCAGCAAGATAACGCACCCTGCCACACTGCAAAAAATCATTCAGGGATGATTTGAGAAATATGAGAGAACTCAAAGGCTGAGATACGATAGAGCACAGTTCCCTTGGGCATAGCTTCATGAACTGTAGTACTGTAGCTTCACAAACTGTGGTCTGTCTGTCAGGTAGTCCTCAATCCACGTGACCATGTGTGAAGCTGGATAGCACAGAAGGGCTGAAGAGCATAATCTGCTATGTCCTGCCAAATCTATCCTGAGAAAATCATGTGTGGCTGATATATTTCAGAATGGGGTCTAACACTGAGCTCACCAGGGGATGTTAGGACCAGTCTCTCAATTACCTTAATTGAATAAGAGGTTAGTTTTTTCAGCCTGTGGATGTTTGGGACTGTGTGATGCTCCTTTATAGGCACAGGCAAGAGGCCTAATGTTTTTGAGTAGCCTTGGAACTCTAATGGAGCTCAGACTAATGTTGAAGAGATGCTGGAGCACCCCACACAGCTGGTCAGCACACACTTTCAGCACCTGGGGTCTGATGCCATCCGGTCCAGCAGCCTTGCCCTGGTTCAATCTCTCCAGCTCTCTTCACCTGGCTGGCTGTAATGTGAACTCCTGCATGGGAGGTGGGAGGTGTGGCAGGGTGTGTGGTGGGTGCCTGCAGGGGTGTGAATGACGGGGTGTGAAGGTGCAGGGTCTGCAGCAAGTGTCAGTGAGGGGGTGGGGGTGTGAAGTATACTTCTGACAGTATCAACTAGGGGAGAGTGAGGGTTGGAAAGGAGCAGTGAGTCCTGGGGGCTAAATGAGTGGGCAGCTCAGTGGGGTAGCGTGGGTGCTGACAGGGGTGGGACGGCATGAATCAAATCTGTGGAAAAATCTGGTTCAGCTCATTTGCCCACTTCGATCTGCCAAAAGAGGGCAGGGCAATAGAGCTGTGTGTCACATTTGCATACAGCAGATTGGCATGATTAAAATCACCTTTGACTGTAATGAAGGTTCCTGGATATTTTGTTGACAGTGTCATAGTTACTGAGTGAATTACGTCACATGTTGCTTCCATATTCCCCAACAGTGAGATGTAAACAGTGATGACAATGGTGCTAGTAAATTCCGATGACAAATAGTACGGGTGAAGTCCAATGATAATCAGTTCGATATCCCGACTGCACACACGCTCTTTAACATAGACGTGTCCTGGATCGCACCATCTGGAGTGGTGTCTCTATCGCAGTGGTGTCTTTATCGGCACACACCAAGTGAAATCTGGGAACTGCCAGAGTTGATTCAGGTATCCGTTGATATAGCCATGTGAAATGCATGACAGAGATGCTGTGTTTATATCTCCTTTTCTTCAATGTCTGTTTATGACTGGCTCTGCATCTTCACCTTGTCCTCCTCAGGTCCACCGGAATTGAAGGCTTTCCTATGGCTGCAAGAGTCGATTGTAGCAGGGTGGTCAGTAGATGGTATGTGTAAAGTTGGCAAAGTTGCAGGCATAGCTTCCAGTCCTTGAGTGGCTTGAGGGCAAAGGAGAGCACTGAAAAAGCATCCTAGTGTGATGTTTGGCAAAAAAAAACAACATATTGAAGACACATGTAGTTGCTTCATCAAGTTGCCACTTACAACAGCACCACCTTGATTAGGCAGGTGGGTTTAATGTCATGGCTGTTTGGTGCCATACAGCGTCCGTGGGTCAACTGTAACCCATCTATAGAATCAACATTTGATTAGTTTGTAGGTCATACAAATCTGACAAAACTAGATTGTTCACAAATGTCTTAATAAAAATTCCCTTTGTATGGACAGAAAAGGCTGCTTGCTTGTCAGTAGTGATAGACGTGCACATAATTAATGAACATAACTGCAATAGTAACACCAAACACAAAAAATGTTGTAATTTGTTTGCTTCCGGACTAAAATTTCAAATATGACAATAAAACAAGCTGTTTAGCTACCGTTGAAAAGAAAATTGAATCTTTTCAGTTGTGCGATCATATACGATCCCCACCTCTTGTCTTGGTCTCCAACCTTGCACCAGAAGTAAAGATGATATGCTTTCTTTACTTCAGCACTCACTCTGAAACACTGGCCCGCATATATACACCAAAACTTACTGATCCAGTACTGATTACAAATTATAGCCAATCAATATTATTATGTATCGTTTCCATTACTAGAAACCCAAAGTTAGTACAATCGGGGTCAATTTATTTAAGAAGCATTTTGACTGTAGAATTATAGTACAGAAGAACATGCCAATTCTCACTCAAAAGTAAAAATGACCACAGGCTTTTATGAAAATGTAGATAAGAAACTTTAGATAAGTACTTGGATAACTGATTTATGTCTTTCCACACCAAAGGGTAAATATATATTACACAAATAACTATTATTTTCACTATTAGTACAACTACTACTATTACTAATAATAATAATAAAAATAACTACACTTCTGTATGCATGCTTACTACTATTTGAAAAAGGTTTCTAAAAGCAAAACTTTGTTCGGGACAGTATTAACTCTGTTCAGGGAGCAATCTTTCTGTCCGCTTGCCCAATCAGGCAAGCAGCGGAGAAAGTTAATTTTGTGTCTTGTCTCCTGGCTTTAAACTTCAAACAAATCTAACACATAGGAAGTTCACAAGTTCATGAGGTAGGTAGCCGAATGTTCTGCTTTGTGCCGGCTTCCGAAGCACACAGCTGTGAAAGGCAGACTTTACAAAGGGCTATTTCTCTAAGGAGCATACCTGGATTAGAAATAAAACACATAAAACACATAGGTAATCCTAAACAAGTCATTCGCTTTTCTTTGAACTTCAAAAGAATAAGCAGAACAATTAAAGCCAAATAATACAGAGGCAAATGAACAAAGATAATTAAGCAAGTAAACATACACCCTTATGATTAGCTTATGCATATTGCATGCACTGGGACTGAATGAACGCCATCTGAACTTGTGGATAGCGTCTAACACAAGCAGACCACATGTGAAGGTGAAGTGTCTATTTCCGCAAAATGAAGCTGGTGTCACTACCGTCCACTCTAGGCATTCTGAAAGTGTATCGTACTAAAAGTTCAATTCATATCAACGTCAGTTTGACAAGGGAAAATACAGGTCTCCTTACTTTTGATCCTAAAACAGTTTAAAACACACACACACACACGCTGGGCATGAGCCTAGCAGGGGGCAGGAAGGCTTAAGGCTTGTTTAAGTGTGAAGGTGTAAGCAGCACAAGAGCTGAAATTACTGTAAATCAGAGCAAAGCAAAGCCTGCTAAACCCAAACAGAAGAACACACACCCTATTCTCACTCTATAAGATTGCAAACCTGACTCCTACAGGAAGCATAAATGGTACATTCACACCTAAAGTTTAGCTAGAGTTTGCACAGGGAGGTCAGAGCTTTTTACTAAGAGAGAGAGAGAGAGAGAGAGAGAGAGAGACAGAGAGAGAGAGACAGAGAGAAACAAAGAGAGAGAGTGGATTAAAAAGAGTGAGCTGGAAAATGGTAAGAGTGTGTGAGTTTATTAGAGTCGTTCTATTGTGTGTGAGAGTGTGTGTGTGTGTGTGTGTGTGTGTGTGTGTGTGCGCGTGTGCGTGTGTGTGTATGTGTGTACACATCTGCAGTGTTCCAGAGAGCGGTTCCAATTACTGCACAGAATCCAATTACAAAGTTATTAAACCTGGGAAACAGAGATGCATCAAAATCATCATCAAAGTTTCCCACTAATAGTACACACTACCACCATCCCTTTTTCATCTAATAATATATTCAAACTCACAACATTTTCCTCCCTTATTTGTTAACGACCACGTCTAAAACGGGTTGAGAATATGAAGCACATCTGATCATGCTACATGGATAAACTGTGTGACTAATTAAGAAGCGATTAAAATCTTACAAAGCGGTGTTGTAAAATATACAGCAAAGGTGAAAATTACCTCTCCCAGCGCTTCATATCTTTTCTGGTTCCACCTGTGCAGATCCTCCTTGTAGTTAAAGACGAACGGCTCTCCTGTAGTAATGTGTCGCAGCTGGCCATCTACAGACGGGAATAAACACTTAAAGAACTGCATTCTTATTTCAAACTCATTATGCTCATTATCCTTTTAACTCTCCAATGTCTCAGACTGATGCATACACCTTAGCATCCTCTTGTATTATGTGTCATTGTTAGACTTGAAGCTTTCAAAATATGTGTGTGGTTTTACCTTTAATACACATATGTTAATAACAACCATTTTCATAATTCTGTTTAAATGATTTAAGCAGTCTAATAAAATGCATGTAAAATGACAATAACAACTACAGATTTTGAAGGATTAACCCACAAATGTTCATGTTATATTTGACATTTCCATTGGTGCATCCTCTTGTCTTAGAATTCTATCAATTCTCTATTATTTGATGCTAAAAAATTACTAATTGCCAAAAGTGCTGGCTGCTCATCCATGGTATAAAGGTATAATCTTTCTACACTTTATTAAACAAAATTACATTATTATTAAACAAAACACATGATTAAATACAATTTTTAAAAGTTCGTTTAAAGCCTACCTACCTATTTGTGTTTGTCTTTCTGGCCCTCAGCCTAAAACACGCTGTACTTTTACCCCTTTCCCTAGCCTCCCTGGATTCACATTGGTCTACCATAATCTGCTCTGGATATAGTACAAAAGCAGTCTTCTCCATTCACATTGGACTATAATGTTCCTAATTATTCACGCTGTTTTAAAACGCTTTCCATCTATTCACACTGTTCTTCAGCATTCAGAGAATGGTTTGAGAATGTTCTACCCAACCACACTGGTACAATCTATGGGTGTGCTTGACGCGCATCTCCTCTTCATGCAATTAAATGTGTCTGGCTCATGCCCCCCACAACTACCGCCCACCGCCCCCTCCACCCCCACCCCCCATCTGGCAGGTATACGGCCCGCGGAGGGCAAGCACTGCCTCAGTCACCATTCCCTCGGCCTTCTGGGACGTCTGGCACGCCTGCCTTAGACAGCTGGTGCTGGAGGCCCTCTCTCGACCCTCTCTGGCTCTTTCTCTCTTTCTCTGCCTCTGTACCCCACCCACCTGAGAGCCCCGAGCATGTGTTTGTGTGTATGAGAACGAGGACCACCACAACTGCTCCCCTCCTACACAAGGCATTTGAGAGGCTAGTTAGAGGCCAGAGAACTTCATGCACACTGACCCTACTCCAGATTCGCCAAGGCGGCAATCGCTTGGACGAGCCCTGGGGCCAATAAACATCTGCTGAGGTGGTTTGGAGGCAAACAACAAGTGGAACAATGGAAGTAGCTCAAAGATAAAACTTATTAGCAATTCCACTCAGAATGATTTTATAGTAATTCCACACAGAACAAATTCTGGCTACATAAAGAGCCTATCAATGAATAGTTCTTTAAATAGTAAACCGTTTTAATAGGGAAACCACAGACACAGCTGTGCTCTGATCTAAGCTGTGTTACTGAAGCGGTGTTCATTAAACTCACCTCTGGTTAAATCCGAAGCCCTTTCTATCAGTGGAAATTTACACTGCCCAAAAAGTCTCTATGGTAATGACTAACAGTACATGGTGTGTTTAAATGGGGACAGCAGCCAGGAAACTCCACAAATAGTAATTAAAATGTAAGGATAACAAGTCTAAGCAAATTCATTCATATGAGTTAATGATTTATATGTTTATGGTTGAAAATGTCCCATCAGCAAGAAAAAATAGACTGGAATAACTGGAATGACTGGTTAACTATACTCGGGTGTAAGGTGACACCTGATATTAAGACACCTGCTATTAGCCATTTGTTGCAAGTTAGCTAGGTATCTAAATCTAAATTTATTTAAGGTTAAAGTGAGGCATCTTAACAGTCTAGTAATGACAGCGGTAGTTCAGTATTTTGGTTGCAGTCGGAGTTGCTTTTACCAGTGTTTTACATTCTGTATGGCACTATGAAGCCTGCCTCGCCATAGAGCATGTCTTGATTCCTGACTGTTATGTTAACAGCACTTTTAGAGAAAGCATAGCTGACTTTAAGATGAGTTTTTCTGTGGTAAAAATTTAAAACCAAAATAACACCCACTCAAAAGTACCGTGGTTGGAAATATACAGAATTTGAGTGTTTTTCTTTTTCAGTCAAGATCGGGGACCCATGAATCCAGATGAAGATGATATTTTTTATATAAAAAAAAAGAATATATATATATATATATATATATATATATATATATTAGGGGTGTGACGAGATCTCGTGGTACGGGTATCCTTGTGTTACTCAA
>JBBPDH010000037.1:5174330-5188467 GCA_037974565.1 Clupeocharax schoutedeni
TGCAGAGGAAGAATTTCGTGCTGTTCACACTGTGTGCTGTGGTGTGTTCACGTATGACAGAATGATCACTTTCACTAAAAAAAAGTTTCTGTGCACTACTGAAAGAGAGGAAACCGCTCACCCAGTAAGATCTTATTATTGAATATCTGTTAGAAGTTACATAAAACTTACAAGGTAAAATAAAATGTTTACTAAATTACCTTTCAAAATAACACCTAAATGACTTGATTAATAAAGAATAATGAACCCTTTAATATGTTTTTGCTTATTCAGTCATACATCATTAGGCTTTTTATGAAGTAGCTTTTGTGATTCATTTACTAAATACTATGAAATGTGCATGCAAGTAAACTGTCATCATAGTATAAGAGGAAAAGTCCGGAGTTAACATCCTTTAGTAACAAACACAAAAACTAATTCCTGCTACATTACAACCGCAGCAACTTCTGTACATTAGCTCCGACGTATTCGCAGTTCACCCCCAGTGTGTTGGCGTCGTCCATCAGTGAGTGTCCCTCGTCCCTCGTCCCTCGTCCCCCGCCGCTCTCCTTTCCCTAGCCCCAGGCTTGATCATCCATCATCTCTCCGCCAGCCCCCCCATCTCCCCTCCCTCTATTCTAACATCTCCTCACACTCATAAAAATATTGCTGCAGCGCCTCTACCGGCACCCACTGTCCTCGTTGTCGCACCACCGTGGCTGCTGATCAAAAGAGGCTCCACAGAGGCCTTCCAGCGGCCACCTTTGAAAAAGGTTCTTGCCTTCATGCCACAGCTCTCCATACTCAATCCCCTTCACAGCTCACGAACCCCAGCACATCAGAAAAGCGCCTCGAACACAAAGCTACCAGCCCCAGAGTCTGAAGATCGCTGCAGCAGGATGAAATGCATATGGGGTTCAGGAGAAAGCAAAGTGCACCTGAGGGGTTACAGGACTTTTTCTTTCTGATCTGTGTCATTCTCTTCAAGAAGGCTAAAGTTTTAAGAAAGTGCATGGAAGAAGCCAATAGATTTTAAAACTTTGCCTGAGCACAAAAGCCTGTATTTCATAGCAAAAGTCATCAGTAAACGAACAACTAACGAATCTTTCAAAGTAAAAACACAATTGGTTTCGTAGCAGGGTGCTTATTAACCTAGTAACTATAATACAGATGTGCACATCAGGCAAAACATGTGTAGTATACTATACAAAATAATATAATAGTTGGGGAGCTTTCGTTCTGGAGGAAAATGTGATTATAAATTGTAAATTTCCCACTTGTGGGACTAATAATGGTCTTAAATATTATTAAATAAGCCACGTAATATTGTATTGAGCCACCAACACAGCTCTGAGCACAAAGCACAAGACCCTTGATGTTGTACTGTGGGGTTTGGCACAAAGACATTAACAGTAGATCCTCTAAGACCTGTAAGCTGCAAAGTGCAGCCTACAGGTGATGGGGTTAGTTCGTGTTACCTATTTTCATTATCCCTCATATAACCGTAGATAATATAATTATTTCTGGCTTTGGAGTAAGCTGCTACATTGGCACTCATTTCAATTTTGGCTAAACTTGAGAGCAAATAAACAGTTCCTTTTGTCTTTTTGTCCTGTATGAGGCTTTTTAATCTTCCGCAAATAAAGAAAAAAATCTTTACTACAACTCAAGCATGCAGGGGGTATTGTTTCCACTTTTACACTCATCAATTGTCATAACTGTGTTTTTTCCATGTTTACTTGTGTGTAGTGTAATCAAATACTTTTTTTTTTAATATTCCATGTGCAGTAATGGATTCATACTCTAGTGTATTATACAGGAAAAAGCTTTCACATTTTTGTTAATGGTCTCTTAGAATTATGAGTTTTTAATTACTTATAATCAAAGGGTTTAATTGCGAGATTCATTACAGATTACTTTCATTATTATTTGCAAATTATTCACAAAAATAAGAAATATCACTGCTGTTATATGATTAATACATTCTGTTATGAAAGAAACAGAAATGCATTTCTTTAAATCTCCAAAATTGCTACAAATTAATATACTGCATTTTGTAATAAGCCTTTATAATGACTTTCATTACTTCGGTTACCAATGAACTAAACAGGAGATCCAGGTGGATATGGTTAGCAATCAAGGTAATCTGTAGAACAACAACAAAGGAATCAGTTGTGTGCTTATGCTGGTATTTAGCTGTGCCCGCATTTTCCATAGTAACAAGTCAAGCCAAGTGCAGTCGAGTCAGGTAGGTGTTTACTGTCATTTCAACCATATACACGGTACAGAATTCCTCTAGGACCATGGCGCAACAAACAAAACAAAGAAAGAATACCACAAGCCTTCATAAATGTGTGCAGGAAAAGACTAAAGAGAGTGCAAAAAACACAATATTCTCTGTTATGTTACAAATGTGAAAAATAAATTTAATGAAATACTCATGTTAATGTTTTCCAAAGTTAATGTTGCACCCAAAGTTTTGGCCAGTGCTGTTTAGCATGACCTTCTGCGACAACGCTTGATGAGTTTCACATTCATTTAGAGCAAAGGAAGTACCTGCCTGTCAAAATAACTTTAAATAATAGAGAGTAGCTTAAAGAATAGGCTGCTGAAAGTCCACGTACTCTTGTTAAGAGGCCAAGTGACACTGATCATGCAGCACTCATCCTCCGACTGATGTGCTCATTCAAACGCACCCAGTTCTTAACCTCCGCTGCAGTTTGTCAAATAAAGCAGCGCCAGGCTGTGTTTGCCCTTGACTCTGTCTCATGTCAAGAGTGTGCTATCTTCGTGTGGATGACACCTCTCACAGAAATAGCAGCTCCTGAGCCGCTGGCCCAGACCCCATCACTTCAGCTAAATCATTAGCCCTCTTAGCCACACGGCTGCTAGCATAGGCTCTCTGACAAGCCTGGAGGAGCATTGTCTCTCAAACTGAAGCTGAGAAATGAACAGTAAAGTAGTTGAAATTGACATGCGATCAGCAATGCCAGTGCTAATCAGAAGCGGTCTGATGAAGTTTTAAATAGAATCATCAAGGGATTCTAGAGGTTCCTTCTTTCCGGAAACTTTTCAGTCTTGTTCTCTCAAAGTATAATAATGATGCATACAAACACACACACAAACACACGCTGACATGTGAAGTGAACTGATTACACTGATTATCTTATCATAATGGCATCAATAATAATAGGTATATGAGGAAACTAGTGAACAGGCAGTTCTTGAAGTTGGAAGTAGGGAAATGGAGGCGGAAGCATATCAGCAACTTTCACAAGGCCCAGGACTTCAGGGGTGTTCTATATGTAGTGGATACTACCAACCAAACGTGGTCCAAGGAAGGGCAACCAATGAACTGGTGAAAGGGTCATGAGAACTCAAGATCCATTAAAGCATGGGGGAACCAATTGCAATGAAGGTTTAGTAAAGGTATCTGATTCTAAACTGCTGAAAAAGTGATTGCTGGCTAGGAAAGAAAGGTGTCAGCTTGCTGTGCAGACCGGTCAGTGCGAATGCCGACCCCTGTCCACATCCGAAGAGCCTATGGTAAGTACTAACTGGACTAAATTGAAAAAGTTGTCCGCGCAACAGTACTCTCTAATGACATTGGGCTTCTTCAGCAGGACAATGTGCCTTCAAGAATGGTTTGGAAAGGTCTTGATTTAAGCTCCAAATTCCCTAGATCACAATTCAGTCAAGCACAAGAGGACTTAAAGTATCTATTGCTAACATTTTAGTGCCACAAACTACAGAATGCCTTCAGAGGTCATTTTATTTAATGCAGAGCTGTGTAGAATTAGGACAATATTAGGTAGGTGGTTTTAAATCATGGCTGATATATGTGTAAACATATATAAATAAACATACCAAACCATAACAAGCAGGAAGAGCAGACACCTGCTGATGGCTCCAGTGAGCCTCTAGGTCCCAGGGATCAAGCAGCTCCACAGAGGCAATCCGTCTTCCATGACAGGGCTAAGCTGGCTGCACCCAGAGAGCACTATGACAGCCCTTATTTTACCACGAAGATGCTGTGCCATCACACAGCTACCCCACCGTACACACTGGGATGACACACGGCAGCCCCTAATGCTCCCCAGAACAACCCCAGCCTCCGCAAGCCACAGCCTTATAAATGAA
Organism: Clupeocharax schoutedeni; assembly: GCA_037974565.1. Lineage (NCBI taxonomy): Eukaryota > Metazoa > Chordata > Actinopteri > Characiformes > Alestidae > Clupeocharax > Clupeocharax schoutedeni. The sequence goes on from JBBPDH010000037.1 coordinate 5,178,450, forward strand.
TGAACAAAGCTTACAACAAACAAACACACACACACACACACACACACACACACACACACACACACACACACACACACACATACACAGATTCATTCTTGCTGCTCGCAACTAAACACATCAACAAAGAGGTTCATTCTGATTTCACCTGGATATGCCTTTTAAGATGTAAGCTATCATTGTAAGAGATGCATATTTTGAAAGTGTTACATACACACACACACACACACACACACACACACACACACACAGGGAAAATGACAGCCACAAGTGATGCTAGATTTTTTTCTTCTTTTTTTTATGTGCAGTTTGCTTTGTTTCTTTTTGTGTTTTATATACAGTCTGGAACATCTGGTGAAGACAAAATATGCCACAATTACCTCTGGCTTCATCGGATGGTGGTTTTGAACGAGGGGTGGGCATTTCAATCATGTGTGCCATTCAAATATCTGCATTTTTGCACATATGCTACTCAAATATTTCAATGACAATATATGCTGCATTGTTATGAATAGAAAACATTGTTTATTGTGTGCAGCTAGCATATGACTGCATTCCCAAGACATTTTGGTATGCATCAAATAAAGCACACTGTGGGTGTGCTTGTGGGTGAAGATCAATGTGAGCAGGAAACGTATTCAAATCTGAAAGCTGGTGAGCAAAAACTGCTGCCACTGTCCTTTTTTTTTTATGAAACAAAGTGCATAAGACCAGCCATTGTTCTGCTAGAATGTATAGGTTTAAATGCAAGCTGGTGGTCCTGCAAGGGTCCTGACCATAAAGGTGGCTAACGAATAATGCAAAAAGACAGATGGTCTATGATATGTAATATGAACAATATGTATGAGGTGTATTTGTATGGTCCACCACGCTGATAAAATGGACAATAAGTGGAGATACAACATAGGTGAACCCAGCGAATACAGATTATGCAAAACACAGTAATGCGCTATATGAGTGAGGAAGTATGCTTATCTAAACGCAAGCGTTCAGTTTGTGATGATTTTTTGCACTCATGTTTTGTCATTTATTCTTAAATTGGTTAATAGACTTTACAACTGTGTTAGGGTAAGTTATTATCTTAAGCTAGGATGTGTTTCGACAAAATTCGTGTTACAGTATTAACTCGAGGACCCCCTGTAGTTGCATATTTACATTATGGCATTTTGCAAATACTTTTATCCCAGCCGACTTCCATTCCCTAACTACAGGGGACAGTCTCCCTGGAGCAACTCGGGATTAAGGGTCTTGCTCAGGAACCATGTGGTGGTTTTGCTGAAGGTAGGATTCAAACCCATGACCTCTTGGTCCAGAGGCAAGAATCCTACCGACTAGGCCACCACCACCCCTTAGTAGTATTGTCCATCTGTAAGGCTCAGGGTCCAGTTACAACCTGTGCAACAGTCAGCACCATAATGATGTGATTAGTTAATAGTCGCCGTGTGTGAGAGTTAGGCCTTGTGCGTCTGGTTAGTCCATCAGTGTACTGATCTTTTCTTTGCCTTCTTACTTCTCACTGGGGGTTGCTGGTGATATCCAAACCAAAATCCTGTCTTTCAACAAGGCAAAGGGTTTGGTAGTTCCAAGCAAAATCTGATCACAACATAATATTCTTAACATTTTAAAGAGCTCATTTCCCCCTGCGCTAATGGAACTTTTGGTGGGCTTAGAAGATAAATAAGTCAATCCTGCCACCTCATTTAATATCAAATGCCGCCTAATTACAGTCGCGTGTGTTTTCAAACACTTTGCATAATTTATTGTTATGCCTGTCCCCAATCTAAAGATGCCTATCTTTTTTTGGAAATTCTAATGCTTTGCCACCACATCAGTCATGAAATAGATAAGGAGCGAGTGTGGAAACCTTTAATATTCGCTGTTCACCTTGTCGGGTTTTGCTGCCATGTGGGAGCTATTGTCTGGCTTTTTTGAACAGAGCTGAGAATAGAGTGAGTCTGAGAGAGCAAAAGAGGTGCATTTTTCCAAGGGCTGTTCTTATAATAAATTAATTGTCTTTCCCAGGCAAGCTCATTTTCCAGTATCATGTAATAACAATAGAAGCATACCTGCCTGTATATTTGTGATGGAATCTACAGTGTGCTCTGAGTGTCATTCTCACTTGAGCTGACAGATTTATCATAATGTGCCATTATCTTCTACTCAAATATTTGATAGCTAATATTGTTTCAAATACAGTGTGAAAGTACTTAAACCCGAAAAAGGACACAGCTCGACAGACTTAACTTTCCGAGGTCATAGAACCTATAATAGGTCAAACACCAGGCTGTCAAATATCCATATGGTTATGTGTTTAATAAAATTACATGTTTCGGCTAAACCAGTCTACTTAAATCACAATATTTTAAAATGCAGTATGATTGCAGATGCTTAAGTTCTAGGTATTAACTGGGTAAAAACTCCAAACTACTAGCTCATTCTTCTGGATAATATGATAGGGAGTCCCAGTAAATATGGTCTACAAAAGGTTCTCGATATTAACAGCATAAGTGCATCTCCAAAGAGCTTTATAACTACTTTCAGTAAAACAGAAGTAAGTAAACATATCACTGAAATATCCAACAGGTTCTATAAATAAAACTCTCAAGGAAAAATATGATAAAATATCACTTAAATTGATTGTTATTTTCACATTTGATTGAAATTTCACATTTATGTGCTTGGATCAATGTGACAATATAACAAATTTTTGTTCGAGGTTATTGGTACATACCATCTTCTTAATTCAAATAATTATCCATTTATCTATAACCCACTGGATATTAGTCTTTATGGCATAATTCTACCCGTGGGGTTTGCACCTCACACTTAACTAGTAAATATGTATTTAAGTGGTTTTTTAGACAAACTCTTCGGAGTTTAGTACTGTGATGTCCAAAGTAATTGCCGAGTGCTTGCATCACACTTACATGGTTAATGCACAGAACTTAAGAGACTGTAAACGAGTGTTAGTGAAAAATGAGCTAGTAATACCAGCAGGCTGTGCCAATGGTTATGTCTTAAAAAAAAAAAAAAGCTACGATAGCAACGACAGGAGTGAGATTAACACATCCACTTAAACTGATCTGGAATTAACAAGACTTAAAGCATTGCTGACCTCTGCCATTGAGCTCATGTGTGAAAGCCCAAGGGTAGAGGCTAGTAATGAGCGAATATATGACCATGGTTTAATACTGTTCCTGAGGGGGTCAGAATCCCCACACTGTAGCCTCATAATTACTAAAACCTCACAGAGGAGGCACAGCTCAAATCAGCCTAATTGGGCTGCTAAGAAAATGAGGCCACCACTTAGATGCTCTCCCCCATTCATTCGTCTTTCTTTTTATTTCTCTATTTAGCTCTGGGTTGTCTTCGGACATCAAGAAGTCAAAAGTGATTTAAGGTTGTTACATTCAGTACATAACAGCAGCCAACTGGGTATTAATTAGCTGTTATTAAGCTATTTCTTTATTGTACTGATAGACCCAGCAGGGGGGAATTTAAGCTAACATTGGTTAGCTAGGTTTGCTGTCTGGTATGTAGTTAATTTCTCTTAACACACTACACTTACAGCATAGAACATCAAACACCCAGTGAAGGTACATCACATATATTAATTTGTTTGTAAGGACTGAGGAATGCCCAAGGGTTTAGTTTCAGTAAACTAAGCATTCTGAACCATTATAAATCTTTTTTTTTTTTGTATTTTATTGCTATAAATTAGATTCATTGCATCATATTCATAATGTATTACACCACTGAAAGAGCGATTCTTCAAAGGTTCATCAGAAAAGGCACAGAATCCAAAAACTAAATGTTATCACTGTTATTATTCTAGAAAGCACCAACAATGTTCTCATCACTGTTACAACAGTGTTTGGATTGACATAGAACCCTTATTGTTGAAAGTACACCTGACTATAAATGAATGTGTGTTTTATACTCAAATCTATTTGCTAAAATTCTAAAGCCAGATATAAGTATGACGTGCTGAGTGAACATAATATCTAACATGGGAATACATGGGCTGGCTAGACAATCAGAACATCATTCCAATCTATTGTACAGCGGTGGGACTATCAGCCATATTTAACATTTAATTCCATCTTCAAATTGCCGTCTTCTAAAAATAGTCCCATACAAGATCCAAATGAGGCCTCAAACTGTGTGAAATTCCAGTGTGTGTTCATTCTGGTTTTCAGCAATGAGTGCTGATGAATGGGCCAGATGGTGTGTGCATATCTAAGCAGCTACCTGCCCCACATGCTTGGGAAATGGATGGGAAGTGAACACAGACTTGCATCTGCTTTACCTGGGTTTTCTAATGTGGGGACATCAATGGAGGGCAGACCGAGAACAGCAGGAAAAAGTCCCACAGCTCCCAGTCTGACAGCAAGTGTTCAATATCGGGGGTTCCAGCTGAATATTAGAGGCCTTTAAGTGGGTTGTTTTGACTGGCATACAATCAGTGAGTTAATTCAGTCTGATTCATGAGTGACTGGAGTTGCATATACAGTCTATCTTGCATGTTAGAGCAGGGTGTGTCCAGCTTCCAAAATATCCCTCTAGGATGCTGAAGCTTAAACCAGCAAAGTTGTAATATAAATACACAGCTGATCCATATGTTTTAACATTACATCATAACATTATTTTATAATGTTGTACATACACTACACTGAGAAATACGGTTCTAAAATGAACACTTTTTGATACATACTTGATACGCACACTAGGGTGGTACACAATTATACCACATTATTTTACAGTTCTTTGTTTTTAAGTGTTTTTTGTGTTTATTTTTTAGGTCCTAGTCTGAGTCTTGGGACACAATTAAGATTTTACATTTTTACATTTTACATAGTTTTTACCTCAGGAAATAAAAATGTAGCTGAACAGTATCCGTTTCTACAGATGGTATAAGGTATATGTGTATGTAGTTAATACTTGAACAAAACCTTGTATCACCAAAAAAGTAGTTAATTACGTGAAAGATAACATTTACTGTACAATAATGTAAGTCATTATGAAAAGCTGTAAACATTCTGACAATGTAGAAACATCTGAGAAGACAAAAAACCCCCAGTAAAACTGATAGTAGAAGGCATTGCTTAATCAAAGATGACATATTAGTGTCTATATGCAAAAATGTATGTTCTCCCTAAGATATTTGTCTTGAGCAACCATACAATAAAGCCAGCACTGCATTAATATATGCCTCTTATGCAGGTTCCCCTGAGGAAAGTATTACAGTGACACTAGCGAGCCCTCCAAATGTCAAAGCAATACTAATCTGGATATGCTCCATGAAAGCGTGCCACAAACTTCCTGCATTGTAGCTGATAATAAAATGCGGAGGAATGGCCATGGGGGCTGATTTAAAGCGCAGCCCTATGTTTTTGTGTTAAGGTCTTTGATTTCACCCACTTTCTGCTCTAATTTGATTTGCTTCAATCTGAATGGGGGAGATGGGAAAGCCACCTGAGGCACGGGATTAGCCAGACACAACACTATTGTTTTTCTCTCGGCTGCACCTATTCAGCTCTAATGCTGTGCATTATGAAGCATGAGGTTATGCGTATAGATATGCAATATGTCTGTCATATCTCAGTAACAGGGCAACGCGTGATTTGAGGGTATGATGTGTTGATAACAGGCTATGGAAGGGAAATGTTTTCAAGGCAGTCTCTCTCTCTCTCTCTCTCTCTCTCTCCCTCTCTCTCTTGCTCTGATCAATGCTGGTAGCAGGGTGATTTGTCAGGCAGCCTGTGTTGATTAATCTGTTTGGTGGAGCCCGTATTCTCAGGCTTCGCCACTGTCATCTAGCCAGTGAAGTAACCGGAGCTCACTGGGCTGAGGGGACACCACCCAGGTGGCTACATTGGAGCTAAATGAGCTGTGAAGGGGTTTCACTCACTCACACCCACCCACAAACACACACACTCCTGCATGTCCCCCATGATTTGTCACAGGCTATCACCACGCAATAAGTTATGGCCTCTACGCCCTGTCGCTAGGCCTGTCATCAGATTTGTAGAATCTTCCCTGCCTCATGTGAATGGAAACATGTGGCATGTTCCCAGAAAGCAGATCCTCAGACCTCAAACACACCATCCAATGTAGAGTTAAAAACTTTAGGCTCAAGTATCTTGTTAATGAATCTATTTTTTTGTTTGTGTAATAAAGAATGAATATCTATACAATGTTCAGCATCAGTGTTTTCTCATATTTCTAATATTAAAGCAATAGATGCCTAAAATTTTATTTGCAGGGATAATATAGAAGAGCCACTCCTGTTTGTTTGCCTAAAAAAATTCTGAACCGATGTGTGACGACGTAAGAGGAATGTGTGGAAATTCATTCAGATAAAGGAAGGTTAGCCTTTCTTCACAGTACCTATACAGCAGAAAAGTTTTTCTGGGTTAAAAAAATGTTGTGTCTAATTCCCCCACTAGCCTGAATATGCAATTTCAGCGGCAAAACAGAATTCTAAGGATTTTTGAGAATTAGAACGTTTATTTCTAATTATATATGTATAGAAAATGTCTTGGTATGTCATCTGCCTGAAATTTGATCTCTAGTCTTCAGATATGGGGCACTCTGGATTTTCACAGCTTCCTCAATCATTATGGAATTAAATACAGCCTTATTCTTAATTTTGAATTTCTCAAAGCCTCCTACAAATGACTGAAGACCTATTTAGTTTTAAAGCACTAGCTAACTAGAATCATTTGAATCATTTGTATACATGCGTCTGCAAACCAGATTGGTTTTATATCATTGTAAACCTGAGTCCAGACTTGTGCATAGTGCATAGTTGGAATTGGGGACTACAATGCAACTCACATCTAAAGTAGCTACCACTATACCAAAAGACTGTAGGCTGAGGATGAGTGGCACAGCCTTTTTAAGCAATATAGAGCTAATTACTAGAGAGATATACATCTCAGCCTTCACTCTGCCAATTAAGGGAAATTACTGAATGCACAAGCAAAAACCCAGTGTCCACCTGCACCATGCACTGCCCACACAATTAACGTGCATTGCTCAATTAACATGCATTTTTTCATCCCTAATTGCAGTAATTTGTGAGCAATTACATCCCTATGAAAAGCAAGGTGGTAGAGTTGACAGCTGTCTCCTAAAAGACACTACAAAGATGCAAAATGTCCAGAAAATAAACACATATAATTGCACATATTACCGAGCCTATAAGGAGCTGCATACCATCTATACATCTTTGGCACCAAATTTGACCGTGGGCCAAGTCCAGCCATTTAATTCCCATCGTCATTAGTCGCATTCAATTCAATTCAATTCCAGCCCATGTAACAGAGCTGGAATGCCGGTAACAAACATGTCATGCACGTGTGACACCATCAAATGAGTGCTTTAAGAGGGGACTCAGAAGGCTCGCTAAAGCTATAAAGCTACTGAAGGCCCAGCTATGTTACATTTACTCTGCCTGTAGCAATCTCATCTGTTTAGCCTAATTACCCACACCACACAGGTAATAAAAGCCCTAGAGGCCGTTAATCCTCACACCTCATCCTGAGAAACTTTAGCAATGCATATTAGCATCATACATTTAGCAAGAGCGAGAGCAACGATGGAAAAGGTGTGAAAATGATCAAACACTCGAGTGTTAATGTCGACTTACTATACAAGTACCCACTCGGCTATATGTTTTAAGAATGGATATAGGGGTGTGGAAAAAGGTAAGGGAGAGTGAGAATAAATCTATTAACAGTATCTTTCAACATTGCTTTGAAACTCAATGCTAGAGAAGTGACATCATGTTTCTGCAGTCAGCCTTACTAACAACCGGACTGACCTCAAGGCATCCAAATATGGGACTATGAGATAGGATTAACAATAGGTGTAGATATAACTTCTCAAATAAGAATTCCTTTCATTTGCTTTTATTATAATCAGTCATTTTAATCTGGCACACTGCAGTCGTTCATGTTCCTGGAAACAATGCCATAGGTAAAACATGAAAACATTATCAATATGGAATTAAATTGGTTGGTCCTAAGTGCATTCTTTTATTTAAAGCAGCAGTTGATTAGTTTCAGGTCAGACAGAAAGTTGGCATCCTTGGTTTCAGACTCCACAATGCCCTTTGAGTCCTAAGGCAGTCTGTCAAGAAACTAGTAGCACAGCCACTGAACAGTTGGCTCTATCATCAGAAGATTGTAAGTTGGATTCTTTGTGATATCAAGGCCATGGCCAATGGTCCAAAAGAGCACAATTGGTTTCACTCTCTCGGTGGGTAGGACGCCATTTCCTCTCCTCATTTATTCAACATGATTCCAGCTAGTGCGGGTCTACATTAGCTGACTTGTAGTTAGTGTTCTACTGCAGGCATGCTGACCCTCCCAATGACAAAGTATTAACATCTGTTAATAATGCTAATATTGCTATAAAAGATGCTATGGAAGTACAGTCTTCTATGAGACAATGTCAATACCAATATATGACTAAAGAAGCCCCATCTAATGGGTAGATTTAAAGAGTAAGCTGGGTAAAAGTACATTCAGAACGAATATTCAGAATGTACTGCGTGTTCAGGTTTGGGCCAAAATTTCACTTCCAATTAAAGCTGTACCAGTCTTGCTGTCAGTGCCTCATTACTCTGCCAGTTTCTCCACAGGTGAGGCAGTCCAGCAGAACATCTGAACTTTCCTCAGTTCCACCACACTGCTTGCTAAAGGCATTCTCATTCTTGTGGCTTCACTCTCACTCTCATCCGTGTTGTAAGGGACACGGCTGAGTTGGAGCCAGCCCGAGGCTGCTGGCACGCTTGGCGTGGTCTGAAAGAAAGGAAGGCAGGGAGTGAAAAGGAAGAGAAAGTTGCCGTGATTAATGCTGATGGCCAAACTCTTAACACCCTCATCCCAGTGTAAATCCCCAAGCCTTAAAACGTTAATCTTAACATGCCATCAAATGGGCTGGATCAGTGCATTGTCCTTTGTATGACAACACAGCTGCTGAGAAATGTAAGTATAGAGACTGCAATATATGAGAACAGCGGACCTCACTTACTCCCTGTCTACAGTGATGTTATTGTTATTATAGCGACCCCTGACTTACCCCCGAAACAGTGATTAGAGGGAGACACTCATTTGCTTTTTTGCTGTCACATCAAGGCACATTTTGCACCTGTGAATGGACATACATCTAGCCATTAATGTTTTTTGATATTGTACTTTGTCCCAAAACATATGTATTCATTATCATAAGGAAAGATGTGATTAAGGCAAAACTAATTGTGGTGAACTGTAAAATTCTGGAAAGTATTAAGCCACCACAAAATACATTGCAACTGTAGTGTGTTGTTGCCAAGCTGCTGTTATTTTGATAAATATGTGACGAAACATTTTATGGTCATTTAAAAAAGAAATAAACAACTTGAGGCCTCATGTTACTGAATCAGCCATACTGACTAAATATTCTCTTCATATATACTTGAGCATGCTGAAAGAATATATCCCTACAAAGAAGCATTTCAACATCACTGAGTTTCCCAAAATCTAATCTTTTGAGCTGCAGTAGAGTGTTTCTGCGGGATCACCTTCATTTATCTCTCTGATATTTCTTCCTCACTAAACCTGCATTTTCTGTATTTGCCCTGAGCTTGTTGATGATTCTTTCACTTCGCCTTTTAAACCTACCTCCCCCGAAGCATAGCACAATCAGTAGGAGGTCCAACACACAGTTTGCTTGATTAGTTACAGTCCTAGTAACCTGAATGTTAATTTCAGATGCACTGCAATCACATAGTGCTGCTTCATCAAGTCACATTTTACGCAACACTTCTCACACACATCTAGTCCTCAGTAAGACTCCAGGCATCTTAGACAAGGGGAGGGGAAAAACACAGCTCAATAGCTACAAATACACAAACTCTAATGTCTCTAATGTCTTATATGTAAGCAACGCTGCCAAAACGCAGACTAAAAATAGCTGTTTTGTTGCTTAGAGAAGCTCCACAATAGACAGAAAAAGCATGCAACCATAATGC
>JBBPDH010000037.1:5209138-5229680 GCA_037974565.1 Clupeocharax schoutedeni
GGAAGAACTTTCTGCCAAATGAACATTGAGACACTGAACCGCTTGAATTTCAATACAAACAAACAGAAAAAATGGGGAGTTCTAAAACTTTTGACCGGTAGTGTATACTGGATAATTTGAGTCTGCTCATCCCATTTTGACCTTTTTACCAGAGTTTTGATTAAGGTGGTTGGCTTCACTGCTGTACTCTGAGTTAATGCAGAATATCATTGCATCAAAACTAGAAACAGTCCGTCCAAAATAGCCCATTTCATTGTGCTGTTTCACATGGCCGGTGTAGACAGCTTTGTTGGTTACTTGGACGTGTTTTGGTTTTGCTTTTTCTGCTCCTGGTGCTTGCTGTTAGGACAAGGTTTTATTAGTATAGCAGGGGCGTTCTTGTCTGAATTCTTTTCGAATGACAGACCCTAGAAGCTCAAACTATAAAATTAAATTTAAAAACTCTTAAATGTTGATATGTGCAAAGCTGAAAACTCACAGTAAGTAGAGTAGTAATGCAAAATGTGGCCAAACGCACACCCTGCAGCAGCCAGGCCGGATTTGCATCAAACCCCACATACACTAGAATAATTGTAACACACTATATCATGGTCCTTACACTCACTCTTTCTCTTTCTCTGATACACACAGACACAGACGCACACACACACAGAGCAAGAGAGTGAGAGAGAGAGCGCGCGTGCGAGAGAGAAAGAGAGAGATCTCCAAATGAGATCTCTTACACCAGCCCTCTGCTTGCCATCCATTTTTAATGGGCTGATTAAAAGCATGGCTTCCCCAATGAATCACACCACGCCTGAGAGAGAGAGAGAGAGAGAGAGAGAGAGAGAGAGAGAGAGAAAGAGAGAGAGAGAGCAATCGAGAGACCGAGAGCAGAGAGAGAGACATGGGGAGAGAATGAGTGTGGGAGTCAAATGGGTTCACAGGCTGACTTAGCAGTGGAGGAGAGAGGGAGAGAGAGATGGAGAGAATAACGAATGCAGCAGTGATGTCTCTTTTGAAGCATTCGCAAGGCCACGCAGAGCTAAAGGCATGGCTGAGGAGAGTCAAGATTGCTAAACATACACACACACAGAACCACCCTCGTTATGAGAGGTGCAATTCTTTTGCAGCTAAAGACATATTAGCTATTAGTGCATATTTAAGAGAGGATTTTAACTCCACGCTAATTGGAAGAAAATGTGCGTTGGTGTTCAGATCCATTTGACAGTGTCCACATATATATTGATGTATCGAAAGGCATGTAAACCACCCATGACATGCCCTTAAATACTTTAATAACACATAACAAGGTCAAAGATTGGCCTGTATCATTTCTACCAAATGTACAGTATTGTGCGAAAGTTTTAGATGAATGGTTTAGATAAGCAGAGAGTGTTTTTGTACAAAATATTATTAATACAGACAAAAAATACAAATAACACTATACTGTAAACAGTAATTTTATGTATAGTATATCAGTGTGTTCTTTGTGGAAGGCCAGAATTGCTTGTAGTCACAATTATAAACTTGGTTTGACCCAATCAGTCCTTCATTAAAGCAGATCAATTTCACAAATCTAAACAATGACTGGAGGAAACAAGGAGAAATCTGGGACCGAACCTGTGTTTTCCTCACCAACTCTCAAAACAAATCTTGACACTTCTTAATTCTTTAATGTTTGCTTGTATTTCGTCTAATGTTAACTTCTCTAGCAGAAAGACACTTGCTGGGAAAAATTCCTTTAAACTACTTGCATCGATGCCTTTGCACAGTTCTTTATTTACCACTGATTCACCAAAACATAGCAGAAACTCAATTTTTTTCTTCATTCAAGGGTGTTGTTTGCATTTTACAAATACATGATTTTTCAATCCGTATTATGAAAGCAGATACAATAAAAATAATGTACTAATGTGTCTTGAACTATTTCTCTTGAACATATGTTTTAATATTTGAAAATGAATACAGGCAAGCAGGAAATGTCTACCACACAATCCACACACACACATGCACACACACAGTCTGAAGTTCCTCTAAGCTATAGCAGTCAAGGTCTAGACTCCTGAGTCCTTCTGGCTCAGCAGCATCAGGGTTTAAGATCAAAGAGAGGCTCCAAGGACAGAAGCCCAATCACTCCCACTTAGCCCTGCTGAGACCCAGCTAGAGCTCGAAATATTTGTTCAAACACAACAGGACATGCCTACTCACAGTGGGGTTTGGGCTCAGACAAGGTTTGGGTTCGGGTCTGGTCAAATGCCATATTGAGGTTTCTCATAATCCGTTCCCCACATTTACATTTGTTTTAGTTTTTCTCTCTCCTTTATTCCCACATCACCTTTATTAACATTTTACAACTCACTCACTCAGTAATATTCAGCAAGCATTTATGCTTAGCATGAGATGCTGTGTGTCCTTATGTTTAGCATGTGATGCCTACTGCCCTTAACCTGTAGTACTGCTGTAGTCTTGCTGGCAGTAATTGTACGCAAAATAAACATATCTGGGGTGTAGACTGATGTAAACATTTCCTGTTAAAGTGAAGTGAAAGTGACCATTTGTCATACGTGAACACACCACTGCACACAGTGTGAACAGCACGAAATTCTTCCTCTGCATTTAACCCATTCACCAAGCGAAGCAGGGGGCAGCCAGCAACACGGCGCCCAGGGAGCAGTGTGTGGGGACGGTACCTTGCTCAGGGTACCTCAGCAGTGGCTAGCGGTCTCGGGAATCGAACCCGGACTTTCTGGTCGCAGGGCGAATGCCCTAACCACTAGGCTACCAGTTGTAACCCCTTTAGATCCCCCTTCAGATCCAGTTCCGGTATAACTGTGGCCGAACATGGTAGTGAGAGGGTGAGATAATTAGATAAGGCTGCATACATTGAAATGAGCTTGTGTACATAAAAAAGTGATCTGCAGAAACACACACAGATTTGAAAGTGATCATCATGCTCCATATGGGGTGTGTGAGAAGGATGAAGGTGCACACAGTTCTGAATTGCTGCAAAGGAAATACAAAGTTTGTGAAAGCTCATAAAGAGGTTTGTTATGTGAGATGCCTTGCCTATAATGCTGAACTACTTAAATTAGCATTCTACTGATTTTTCATATTTTATCTGAGAAAAATGATTTGCCATGCAAGGCAACACATGAACATTTGTCTTTGTATTGTTTTAAGGTTTTATATACAGTGTTGATAACTGGAAAGTAGGGGTAAACTTTTATGGCAAATATAGGACAAAATTAAAATCTCAGTTACTGTAAAACAATGCCATTTTAACCATCATCATAACCATTTTAACAACCATTTTATGTAACTGTGACTTTCTGTGATTTACCTCTTGGAACATAACAGACATGAGGAGGGCAGGCATCCATGCTAGAGCTCTTTTTATTGAAATAAAACAGAACAGGAACATAAACCTGGCTCAAGGGCCGCTACAGACATGCATATAACCGTGAATTGTGAGGCGATGGACCGATGCCCACGGTCCATACGGACTGAACTAAATACACACAGGACACAGACAGAAACCAATCAGAACATAATCAGTTAAACTAACCACGAGAAAGCTGAAACCTAGACACAGAACACAACACATACAAGAATAACAAAATAAAAGACCCCAAAAACAAACACAAAACAGTGCCCCCTACCAGATGTACCTTTTGGAGGCATGAAATGCTTCAAATATCTGTTTTTTCTACATAGGAGCATTTGTAAATTAAATAAACTCTTTAATTAAATATTTCTCTTTAATTCCTCATCTAAAGACACTCCTTCCATTGCCAAATTTGGCTCAATTTCTATATATTTCAATATTTATCACTTCCCAATGTGACTTTTCCACTAATACTGTTCAAACACTCAGGTGTGCTGCCTTAACACATTTATTTAACTGCTAGTCCTATAGGAGTGGATGGTGTAAAACAATGTATAATAGCAATAGTTTCTCACATGTAAAAACACTAGCAAAATTTAGTTAAACACTAAGTCATTCTCCATCAGAAGCAGTTCTCATGCTCTCTCCCCATTAGAGGCTGTCTCTCGGTGAGGATGACGGTGTGTGAGATGCCTTTCCAGTCTTGACTACATCAGCCTCTCAAATGGGCCCGTTCAGGTCCATTGGAGTCTCGGCAGCTCCTCTGCACGTTCCAGCAGACCTAAAGCTAACCGCTAGCATTACTGCTACAGCTACCAGCCCGACATATGTTCTATTCAGCGCTGTGTCACTCTTCATTTGTAATTATTTCCCTTCTTTTCCTTTTTCTCTCCCTGTTCCCCCTCTCTCTTTCTCTCTCTCTCTTTCTCTGCTCAGTTGGAGATGAATACTGCTGGGACTGTGGAGACTGTGGCGGTATGATGACCTGTTCCAGGGTGTTAAACTTCTCGTCATGGCTGAGGAGAAAGCGAGTGGAGATGGCAGCCACTGTCAGACACAGCTCCAGTGCGATGTATTAAGAGTATATTAATTATCTATTTCATATGCTCATCTAAGAAAGACCAGACAAGCAGAAGCCTTTATACGTTACAGTGAGCATATGCTGCACAGCATTTCAATGAAGCTGACAGAAAAATGGAAGCAGCATTTAACACAATAGGCCTGACACATAGAAACATATCGGCATCACCGTGTAGTGATTAAATAACGAAAGCTAAAAATATCAACCCTGTCCAAAGAAAACCATGCATCTCCATTTATTCAGTAATTAATTTTTCTTAAAGCTGCTTGCAATAAAGCATTACCCTGCATTGGAGGTAAAGAATTTGAACAGGATTGGAATTATGAGGCTATCTAACACTAGAAGAGAACACAGTCACCCACCTCAAGAGATCAATCGCAACAAGCTCTTCATTAAGGTGACACAGCTCGGTGTATTTCAGTTATGGATCAAAGTCGAACCGAAGTTCGCTGTACATCCGAACACAGCAGGGAGCGGGAGTAGGACTGCTGATCTAGAATCAGTTTTATAATAATGATCGTTCCATAAGCAAAATGGCAGAATCTGATTCCTTATGACAGATTTGTGCATACCGGCCCTGGTGTGGTCAGGAATGGCCATTTGTCTTGGGGAGGTTTTGTTCAGTTTTATAGCTCACAGTAAGTCATACTAAATTCTGAAATACACTGATAAACTCCACTCAGCCAAACACAGTCTGTGTTACCATAGTGAAAAGCTGAAATCAACACTTAGCCCTGCTGGGTGAGAAAAAGTGCTGTTTTTTCAAACATTCCTTTAAATACAATGTTCTTACTGCTATTATTTTTATTTTTCATAAAAAAATCGACTACAAGTGTTCCAAAATTAAGCTTAATGATAAAATATAGCGATACCCACATAGTTAACCAAATAACAGTAAAAAACATTTACATCTGTAAATGATGTCATACATCATACAGCCGAGTTTGTAACTCAACTCTGTGGACAACAGTAATGTTAACCTTTTTCCTCTCTCTGCTGCTTACTAGCTTCCACAATGGAAGACTTCGAGGTGATAGTAATAACCAATGCATTTAGATGATCTCAGACATTAAAATAACACTAAGGGAGGTCATAGGGTTCTCAGAATGACTCTGGAATTCCATTTTGCATTTCCAATACTATGAAAAAATGGGCGACATATACATTAAACTAGAGGATCCTAATGGGTGAACTTAATAAATACATCTAAAACTGTTCTCTTTAGTTTTAGATTTAGCTACAACAAGTGATTTAATTGAAAGACACCTTGATTGAAGTCATAAAACTGTAAGCCGTCTGGCTTAACCCTATTGTTCATGTTTAAAAGCGGAATGCACAGGGTCTGAAAAGCCAAATGTGGGTTACAGTTGCTAAATAAAGCCCCCACTTTCTGCCAGAGAGGAATAAATTGGTACATTTTACAGGAGGAATGAGGAGGTGAGGGAGAGTTCACTGTGGGATTAAAAGGCTAAGAAAGTTTATGTATTCCTTAAAGCTTTAGACAGAAGAAAGGAGGAATAAAAGAGCCCAGCAAGTCCCTGTCATACCTTTCTTTTTGCTCTTTTTTGCACCACCTCCATCACAAATGCCTTACAACAACAAAAGCTTAATCTCTGACATGTATTCCAGCCGTGAAAGAAGGAGCATGAGAACGTTTTACAATGAGGTGCGTGGGAGTTGGACAGCAAGGTGAAGTCGCGGGTATGATAGCTGAATTCCAGGGGAAAAAAAACAATAGCAGCCAGGCCACCAGGCTACACTTGGCTAATGACCACGCTGAAGATACTTTCAAAGAGCTGAAGGAATGCATAGAACCAAGGGACAAATCCTGGCAGGATATCTTACAAGTTATTTTCAGAGGTGGCCTACAGCTATACTTTAAAGTTATATAAAGATCTAACGTGGTTAACATTAACTTGCTCAGCATTATGGCGACATGTTGTTTATTAGACATACATTTGTTGTTCTGTGTATGTATATAGAAATAGATAAATGTAAATATGTAGATACATCCCAATTAGGAGTCACTACAGTGGATCAACCGTCTAACAATATATATAATGTTTTATTATATATATTATATACCCTTTTCTTTAAGCGTTTTGAATAATAATATCATTAATCCTTATTCTTTCATTTAATATCGCAATGGGGTTTGAGTAGCATGTTAATGTTCAGCAACCAGCATTGCAACATGTTGCAAAGTCATCTGAAGTTTGATACACATATAACATATGCTTAACCTCATATGTAGCATTTCTAGAATGATTCTAGAGTGATAATACTTTTGAGTAATAATTAATTCACCAAAACTTAATCATGAGAGTAATATTGCAGTACTTGGAAAAATGATTCTGCTGAAATGAAAATGAACTTTAAAATGTGCAAACTTTTTTTTATCCATTACCTGACCTGAGGGTTCCCCACTGCTAATTACAGAGTTAGCTATTGAATTGCATTTCCATTTAATTTATATCCATTTCCAAGACTTCTGTTGTATGTTTATGTCAATTAAATGACAAAAACGGGGCAGAAGGACCATGTAACACAAGTTTTCGTCAAAAAGTAAATATAACATTGCTCAAATTCTGTATTTCTCGCTTTGATCATTTCAACGAACAACAAAGACAGAGATAACTGAACAAAACACAGGAAGAGGCATTTCATTAACCTTAACAAGCACCTCTTTTTTTATTCACCTCATACCTACACACAGCGTGTGCTCTCTCTCTCACACACACACACACACACACACACACACACACCTCAATACTGCATGAGACACCTGCTCAAAGTCTGAATTTGGGGCCAAGGCCTGCTGATGCTCTTCCTGAACAAACAGGCTTTTAATTTAGCTGCTGCCTGCTCAGACCACACACACCCTGCAGGGGGGCTGAGTCTCTTCTGCCAGAGCCACATTCACTCTCTCTCTGTCTCTCTCTCACTCACACACACAGTCACAAAGGCTGAGTCACCTGTAAACCCCCGCTAACAAACTACATGCACACAGAGACTTAATGCAATGACATGCATAACATTAAATGATTGTGTAATTATCCAATACATACTGTAACATTATGTAATTCCCTGTAATTTAATTGACAATAAAGACAAAAGTACAATAACAACTCTTTCACTATTTTATAATATTATTAGAAATAGCATCTGTCCAATTCTCAGCACGCGGCTCATGCCAACTGCGATTTTAATGCGAAGCACCACTCTTATGAAGTGCCAAAATATATCTGAGTCGATTGTAATTTGGTGCTGCATAAGTCTTTTTAAAATAAGTGAGTAACTGAATTGCAAGTCTACATGAAGTGTTTTGCATCTACAAAAGCAACTAAAATATAACACCTGTGATAAATTTAGCAGCATGTCTCCTACTTAGGTAGCTAGTGTTAAAATAAAATTAGAAATCCTTATGAAGGCAATGTATTATTGTTGGTGGTGGTGATGGTGGTGCTACTGTTGCTGCTGGTTTTTAATAAAGCTGTGTCATAAATTAATTTGGCCTGCGCAGTACAGTTTTGAGCAGTTTGTGTACAGTACTTCAATGAAAAGCTCATGTAAAAACACCTGATTTCAAAGTTTTACAGTTGTCATGGAAAACTAAATTTTGGAGAAGTAACAATATCAGTAAGTGAAAAGGCCACCTTACACTATAACACCATAAAGCATTCTTCTTTGTGTTGTAACATTTTATGCCACACACACTCAAATATACTACACACTCACACACAGACACACATACACCCACACACACAGACAAAGCTGGTTCCTCTTCTGAGTTTACCAGTATACGACATTAATTTACTCTCAGTTGGATGCCGATGTTGCGAGGCTGGGGAGTAAAGGGGGACCGCTGCAGCCAATCCAGAAGCCATCAGTTTTCATCGGGCCTGGCCAGACCTCTACATTACAGCTGCCCTCGCGCTCATTGCTCTCTCATTGCACCTGTCAGCGACGCCTGACAGTGCATTACCGGCCTCGTGGCCCAGCAGTGGGGTCCATCAGGCACCCATCAGGACAGCCCTCTGCTGGCATCACCCCATGGACCCCACAGTAATGGAGCAGGTGGAGGAGGGGTGTACATCACTAATATTGGCCTGTTGTATAATGCTAACAATATAATAATGCAGTGCTGTGCAAAAGTCTATGCAAATTGTTTAAAGCAATTTTTCCCAAAATGTGAAAAAGTGTCTTTCCACCAGCAAAGCTAACAGAAGAGCAAATACAAACAAACAAGAGGGAGGGAAACTACAGTGCAGGCCTTCCACAAGGAACACACAGATATACTGTACATAAAACCACTATTTAATGTGTAATGCTAGTACTCTTCATTTGTTTAATAATAATGTGGGGGGAAAAAACACTCACTACTCATCTAAACGTTTTTTCACGTATTAAATATGAGTTTAATAAGGTACATAAACACTGTCACAGTTTCAAAATGTACAATTCACTCTCCAATCCAAATATGAAAACTAAACTGCGGAGGAAGCCTGTTTTTAATGAACTCTTTTTGTGATGTCATATCCGTCTTTTCAGCATGCAGCAGATAAGCCTACTAACTTACAAAGATGTGTTTTTTTAAATGTATTTATGTCTTTTAATAAAATACAACACAGGACAGACCATCAACAGAAATCATTTACATCTAGTGTTTCAGCATTGAAGGCATAGTAAGGTCTGGAAAATTGTAATTTTAAAAATGAACCGTGGCTAGTCTGACATATAAAAACACAGCATTAATGCAAGGACAATTGTTTAACATGTGGCATGGGTTTCATGGACTTCCCAGTGTCAGCAAAATAAATCACAAGCATCATTTAATAGAGACAACTTGTATATTAATTTAAATGTATATAAATCAGACAATATTATTAGACATCGCTAATTAATGACCAGTTACCAAATTTCATGTCGCACCATAATGGACCTAGAGACTTCTCACACAAGCTCACTATGAATATAACCACAGACACTGAGATGAAGGAGCTGTTCTGGAGGACAGGTGGAGATATGGGCCTACTCACTGGGAGATAGGGAAGTAATAGATGGGAGTTATTTAGGTGAAGTTAAGGAGGCTCTGTGACACATGAATATCATAATATTATCCATCATCTTGAAGGAAACATCTCTTCCAACACATAGTCAGCGAGCAAAGCTTAACACACTCTAACACGCACTCATGTACACACACGCGCACACACACTCTCAGGCAAGCATGAGGAGAGGATAACCAATGAATTGGTTTTGCTGCGTGTCTGCTCTGCCTCATCACAGTAATTGCTGCGTGTCTGTCAAAGACAGTGAGTGTGAAAAAGTGTCTTCCTCAGCTGCTGCGGCCGCTTGTTTTTGTTCACGCGTGCTTCTTCTCTTGTAAAAGGCAGCAGAAAATAAGTGGCATTCAGTGAATGGCGCTATTCTTCTACTGACAGCTTCATATCTATCAGGTGGCGGAGGCCTCCAATAGCCAACGCCACTCTCGCAAAAACATCTCTGACAGTGTGTTAAATTCCAGTCTCCGCCTTTCACTCACACATGCATGCACACACACACACACACACACATACACATACACACACACATACACGAGCGCGCTCTCACGATGCGAAAAACCTCCCCGAAACACAGATGCATGCGTTCTTCCCTTATTACCACTGACACTGCAATGATGAGTATTTTCCTTCCTTAAGCAGTTAAGGTTTACAGTTTTTCCCTTCTATTTTTTCTCCTTTTTTAAGATGGTGGGGGAGGAAGGGAGAGAGTCAGGGTGGTGTGCTTGGTGGTCCTTGGTGAATAACTGCCCCCCTTTAACCTCCTCCAACAGTGTTGCTTCATGTTGCTTCATTAATTGAGCTGATCAGACGCCTCTTTGATGCATTCCGTCTCTCTCTTTTGCTCTCTCTCTCTCCTTTTCCCCCATTGGCGGACGACCACCACTCGCACAGACAAATAGGGCAGTTGCCATGGAAACAGACTAGACAGGCCAAGGATCCTCTTGAAACATATTTCTGTTTGTAAAAGGGAGATTCCCCTCTTGCTTAAAAAAAAAAACAAAAAAAAAACACCAGATCAATTCGCCAATTCAAAAAGGAGGCTGAGGAAAGAAAAAACACAAAAAACAGAGGGAGGGAGGGAGGGAGGGAGAGATGGAGAGAAAAGAAAAAACAGAGAGAGAGAGAGAAGGAGAGAGAGAGAGAGAGAGAGAGAGAGAGCAAATGAACCTCCCTATTGGAGGGCAGATAAACCTCCCTACTGGAGAAAGGAATCTGGACGGCAATTCTTGTGAAAGTGTACAGGATCAGTATCAGCCTGGTTTGCTCTTTATTAAGACAGAAATGAACAATCAGAAGTGCGCTGGCTGCTGCTCCATCACTTTACAGCACTGGCACTGATCTCTGCTCCTCATCAGTACTAATGGACTTACGGACAGTGAGCAGTTCAGATAAGTATGCGTGCATTCATATTCATCATGTGATGAATACCGCTCTGCAGGATCAAAGCTTTTTGTCAGCAAATGACCCTGAGGCAAAGCTCTAAAAAAAAAAAAACACACACACACACTCTGAATTACCTACAGCACAAAAAGTTTCAGGAGAAGAAGGGCTTCAGGATTGGCCCAAGTGAAGAAACAACCTCCATTCCTAACCACCGAATTACGCTCCTTGTGAAAGGTATAGGTGCCTTAAAAAATCATTTACAAAATAGGTCCCCCTGACCTGGTAAATCACAATTGATATGAATTATGAACTTGAAATGATCATTTATCTATGATAGGGTATACGATTTTATTACTTATCTACATTAGCCTCCTATGTCCAGTGCAAAAAATTAAGTAGTAAGAAGTAAACAGATCCCAAGCATCTTTGAATGACACAGAAGGAAAGGAAAAATCTCCATGTGTAAATGTTTTGCCTTAAAAGTCCAATCATTCTTAAAATACATGCCTACTGATTCGTATTAATGAATATATTTTAGTGCACTGTGCTGGTGCGGAATGCCTTTACAGGTTCTAATGCGTTCACTTATTACCATGATGTTTGGTGTGGATTGCAAACACTAGCTGAATTTTCTCACACCAGTGGAAACACTTAAAGGGGAAATTATTCATTAAATTCATTAAATTTGAACTGAATTCATTAAATCTCAAGTATTTTCAAAAGAGAGAAAGAGAAAAAAAATCAACCGTATGTCACTAACAATGAATGACTATTTTCTATTAGTTTCTCATTGTCATGAGCATTGAAACTATTTCCACTACAGTGGCCTGTGAGCTAATCAGCAGGGAAATCTCTCATGTCCTTCATTGGGCCCCTTTAAAGGGCAAACTTTAATATGTGGTAATTAATGCTGACAAGATATGTGAAATATATGGATCAAACATTTAATGAAGCTCTTTAACTTTTTTTTGAAGTTCAAATGGAAGGGTATGGGAATGACCAACACCTACTCTTCCATATTCTGAGTGACTCAAGGTTAAGTTCCTTTTATACAGTAAAGTGCTTTCCTTATTAAGAAGTGATCAAAAAGTTTCGGCAATAAACAAATGCAGGTAATTGCAATGCAGGCGATTCTTTGAACACATTAATAATTCACGCATCCACGAAAGAAGGCCATCAATAATCATGGCCTAGCGTCCGAGCTGCATGGTCGCATAGTCACGAGCCCTCGGCTACGCAATGCAATATCTCATTAGAGCAGCGATGTTAGCTGTAGGAATCCAGACTACTCCACATTATTTTTTTACCCGCGCACTGCCCTATTGCTATTCCCCCACACTGCAAGCAGCCGAGGCGGCCCCTTGGCCTCCCAGAGCGCCTGCCTGACCAGTGCACCCTCTGCAGCTGCCCAACTCCATGCATCTCAAAGGCTAATTCCCTCCATATTTAAATAACATATTAAAGTTTCATTGCTAGCACCTGGGTGAGGCTGTGTGTCTGCCAGAGAAGGAGGGAAACTAGAGGCCAGTTATGCTTGTGGGACATGGAGAAGAGCATGCACACGCAAACGCGTACACACACACGCACGCACACGCGCGCACACACACACACACACACAAATAATTAGAGCCAAGCTAGCAGCTGCACCCACAGCCTCCAGCAGCCTCACTGGGTCAGAACAAGGTCTTGTTCAAGAGATGGTTGAAATGAGCTGTTTTGTATGAGTATACACAAATAAGAAAGAGCTGATCAAAGTAAAACACATCAATGTTGTAATTTCAAAATCTTACAACATTTTGTCTCTCCAGTTTTTTTCCTTACAACGTGTTGACCAATTGACCAACATAACCTTGGTGCATCAATATGGAAACTCTGAAGTACAACCTGTGTGTAATTATTAAGATTTTCACTGAAACTTTCTGTTCCAATTAGCAAAGTGCACTCAATAAATAAAGGTTAGAATTCAGGGAGACTGGTAAGTTTCTGAACCTCCCATGGAATTCCCCCATAAGACAGACATTTGACTTTGGGAGCACTATGTTAGTTCACTGCAAACAACCATAAAGGCAAAGATGCCTTATTTTACTGGAGCGATAAACCTCACCCTCCCTTCTCTCCATTCCCCAAGACATCTGCCACTATTCAAACCCTGCCTAATAGTATTATCTAGAATAAGTCACTTGGAATTTTCATTTACTGTCTCATCACTTCAAATGAGTAACTCATAACTTGGACATTGTGTTGCTATTGTAACCTGACCTTTTATTGTTTCAATCTTGTTTGTAGTTACATCAATATTATAAATGATTAATTTACTTTGAAATGACAAAAAATTGCATTTTGCATGTATGTGCATCTATACATGGAATAGCACGTGTTGATTTGGTCAGAAATGCAATTTTTCCATTATCCACTACATGTTCAGTACATCTATTCACTAGAGTCTACTGATCCATAACAAAGTTACAGAGCATCATAAATGACTATGTACCACACATAACCCTGGCGAACACCACAAAATGCCTTCTTCCACTGGACAAAGTTATATTAGGTCGTGCTGATATAAAGTCCATGACGGAGCAAAAAACCCTCTAGCACGAAGAATGGAACACGCAAAATAAATCAAATTAACAGGGTCCCAATATTAAAATAATAACATTTACCTCTAGAACAAATGGCTTTAGTTCCAAAATCAATACAGCACACTCAATAATGCAAGTGTGTTATTATAAAATAATAACCTTAGGAAAGCTGTACATTCGACAGAACATTAGACGGACCACAGGAGGGGACTACATATTATAGATTTCATAATTTCATAT
The DNA here is from genome assembly GCA_037974565.1 of Clupeocharax schoutedeni. Classification (NCBI taxonomy): domain Eukaryota; kingdom Metazoa; phylum Chordata; class Actinopteri; order Characiformes; family Alestidae; genus Clupeocharax; species Clupeocharax schoutedeni. Next base: position 5,222,858 of record JBBPDH010000037.1, read on the forward strand.
CAAATGTCATATATTCCCATAGGAAGTAATATGGTTACATCTCTAATGGGATTTTTCCTCCTTTGCGAATATGAAAATTGCATTAAAAAAAAAAAGACAAAAACGATAATGCAGTGGAAAACCATTTACATCAGTCTGTAGAAGTGTTCTGCACATTTCTTAAGTTCCCATTAAGGAGCATGTGAAGAATAACCTTTTATATCCGAGCGTTAAATGCACGAATGCAGCCTCGAAGGTTAATCCAACACTTAATTACCTTGACTTGCAGGGAAACCTTTGTAAAGGTGTTTTCTTCCTTGAAGCAGCCTATACCACATATTCATGAGTGGAAGAAAATAAAGCGTGAATAAACAGACTGGACAACATTGAGACTTTTTCTTAAAGGAAATTAAAATACTTTTTCAAAGCAAAGTAAGCAAGAAATGATTCAGTGTTGAATATCTTGCACATTGTTTCCTTTCTGTAGGCGTCACCCATCAGTGACCCACAAATACAATATGTAACAAGGATTGGTACTGGGAAAACAGACAATGATGCTAAGCAAGGATGATCCTTTCATAAAAGACCTTCAGTTGACTATAATATGTAGCATCTAGTTCTGTTATATCAATCACATTTGGTGGATTAGCTATTTTAGAACTTACATTTATTCCATTTCTCATACACCCTTACATTATATTTTCTCATGATAATACCTGAATACATTTTGCCTAAATGTATTCAAGGGGATGGTATCTGCCTAGCAACATTTAAGTCAGTTCTTACTGAAAACATATACAAACAACATTTAAAAGCACCGTCATCATTCTAGGTTATCTAGCTGTCAATCACACACTTCCTCTTTTCCCAGTGATTGACAGTTGCTTGCTCTCTGTCTTCACTTGGTGAGAGAGGAGACCACCAGGATAGGCTCTGAGCAGTTTCATTATAGTAGCAAGCAAGTCAAGCCCCTTCACATGCTTATAACCCCTTCCCTGTCCAACATCCATAGACAACGAATGTTTGTGGTAAGAAAAAACAAATAGCACCATTAACACATTGTTAATGTGAATTTAGAAGGCCTACTTTTATTGCATACTGCGTAATTCTGATCAATCTTGTTGCAAAACACCGGCCTTTAACTTGAAAATAGTAACAAATAAACTCAACTTAACAGATACACTTTGATACACATTGTTTAAAAGTAATCTACACCACTATATATAGAGGCATCGAGACACAGATGTTAATTTGAAAATGTGATATCTACACCACACTTAAGCCCCTATTAAACACACACAGCAATTTACCTACAGGAGACCTTGTGGAATAACCGGGGTTTGTGTGTGAACAGAAGCTGATACGTTACTAATGGCATCAAAATGTTTTGTTGTGTAAAACTATCAAAGAAGTGTAATTCGTGATTCTAGACAGAAGTGCCAGAAGCATACTCTGTGCGCTTGCATGGGTGCTTCTGTGCAAAAGCAGGGCAAAATAGCTAATAAAAAAGAACACTATATAAGATATAACCTTATCTTAGGTTTTATAAAAAGTGGGGTGTGTGTATTTTTGTGCCTAATATAGAAAGGCAGGAGGTATGGGCTATTTAAGCTGAGAATGTCACCTTTATTCTCTGGTTATGCATGAATACCTGCAGGAAAACACCATTTAAGGGCTGCATGTGAGAACATTAGCATTAAAAGTATCCCAATAATGACACAGCTTTAGTGTGTGAAAGGGGTTTTATGAAGATAGACTTAGCTAAGAAATAATCTGTGCCACACGTAGACTCATAGATGATGGACAATTGAATGGATACATGGATATATAAGCACTTATGTGCAGAAACGCACAGACGATTCCAGACTACAGGTCAGAGGATCAGCAATTCCACACATTTCATCAAAATACAATGCCTATGCTAAGAGGTCAAATCAGTATATGAAAGCATGACCACAGCCTTCTATCACCCAGATGCTTTCTACCATGCTGATGATGCCTGCTTGTCAAAAAAAAGAAATAGAAAAAGGGAAAAAAAAAGGTCTTCCTATGATGCGGCATGATAAGAGGAAGCATTATGCTGATGTTTTGTTTTCTTGTTGTCATCACTACAAAGCAACGGTATAAATAAGGTATTTAGGAAGGTTTGCTCTAATGTCTCTGTAGCACGCTTGTTCTATCCCCTGCTGTAGGTGCTGCCTTCTTTTTCCTCCTCTCTGCACCCCCCCACCCCCCATTCCCTTTCGGTTGGAGACGTCTGTTTAGATCCAGGCCTTTTAATGCTGAGTGTCGCTGTGCTCTGTGTAGTGGCACTACAAATGCGGGACTGGCTGTAAACTTTTCCCCCCGCAGGAGCACGCGTTGTTGGGATAGCTCCACTCTGGGGAATCTGCGACTCAGCGAGGATCTGAGGACGCGTCTGCCTCGCTCCCCTTCAACTGCAAACAAAGCCCTCTCGCAGCCCATTTCACTTAGTCATTTCTGCAGGAGGGTGTATGTGTGCGTATGTGTGTGTGTGTGTGTGTGTGTGTGTGTGTGTGTGTGTGTACGTGTGTGTGTGTGTGTGTATGTGTGTGTGTGCATGTGTATGTGCGGGAAGGATTGTGTCAGACGTTTTACCACACTTTTTTTTATTTCAAGCATTGCTATTAGCATTTTTTACTTTTTGTAATCATTTCTGATCAGGCAAGTGTCAGGACATCCTCTATAAACCCTTGGGGGTCTTGCCTCTTTTGCTTGGACCCTACCTAAGGCATGCCATTGTTTTTTATGTTGGTGGTGTTTTTTCTCCCCCATCGTCTGCTGATGTGGCATATTGTGCTGGAGACTTCCCTCCGTCATATTCGTGTGCCTTATCTTATACATAAAATATCAAACATCTGAGAGACAATTCTACGACCTCTGCTGCCCTTTACTCCTCACACACACGCACACGCACACGCGTACTCTCAGAAAGCCCCAGCCTCAGTTCACCTCCCCCACAGCATACGTGCCTTGATTTATTTCCACCATCCCTCCACCGCACGGCGATGTATTTGCGACATCTGGCGGTGCTCACTATATCTCTAGCTATGGAAACGTGAAAGGCAGGCACGGCAGAGAGTGAAAGAGAACCAGCGTCGCAGCGCAGCGACAGACGGTGGTGGTGACCAGACAAAGTTTGTACATCTTAAGCCGCAAGCACTCAAAATTGTAACCCAAAAGGCTTGGCTACCCCCTAGTGGGCGGACAAAGGTTCCCGAACTTCTTGAAAATGTGGTGGTGGTGGTGGTGTGTGGGGAGGGGGGGCACGAAACAGCCATGAATCCATAGGGTCCAGAGGTCATCCTTCTTGAGATGGGGTGACATCATAACAATGGAACACTTCTAGAGCCTTAGAAATCCAACCTGATCCATTCTGTGCAGGGGCTAAAAAGACGCATGCCTTCAAGTTCCCACACATTCAGCTGGGGGAAGAGAGAGAGAGCAAGCTATGAAGTCAGAGAGAGAGAGAGACATAGAGAGAGAGAGAGAGAGAGAGCAGAGAGGCGGGTGTCTGGACAGTAGCAAGTGAATGTAAAGGCCTCACTCTTTTCTTTCTCTCCCTTTTACAAAGCATCTATAAAAGAAGATGGCTTAATTCACCCTCATTATCTACTCTGAGAGCTGCTCTCCCCCACTCTCCCTCCGTCTCGCTACACATAACACATCATATGTGTGTGTTCTTCTTTGCTACAAAGCGCAGTCATTAAACCGTTTGCTTATTTTCCCTACAATAGTGCTTACTCTGAATGACAGGAATACCCGATGATAACTTTGGCTCGAAAAGAAAAAAAGCATATTCACCAGACGTATATATATTCCGCATTATGCATGCTGCTCATCAACTTTAATAGACAGTGATGGATGACATTTATTGCATAATTAGTGAAACGAGAGCAGATAATTGCCAATTATCAGAAAATTTGCAACGAAACAATACATAACCACATCACGGAAAATTCTTATATTCCTTAGCCAAACAGGGCAGTCGTTTTTTAACTATGCAAATACCACCTGGACCCTGAACTACATACAGCTCGGCAGCTTCATTTAAGAGTGTAACAATAGTGCAATTCACAAGTGCGTTACATAAGCGGCAAAGCTATAATGAGATCATATATTCATACTGAGAGTGTTAATTAGTCTGTCTGCTTGAGGTTGAGGGAGCCAGGCCAGGGATTCCACCACCTTCACTCATTGTCTTTCTAATCCTGTCCTCGCATTCATAATTCACCACATCGTCGCTAACGTGCTTTTGCCTCTTTTCCTCTTTGTTTTCTCTGTTTACAGAGGTTCCATCCTGGTCATGATGAATTTGAGAGTGAATGAAAGTCTCCCTCTCTTTTGCCGACGGGATTCAGCTGCCAGCCATTTTGACAGCTTCATCTGTGACGGCGGTCTTTGATCGCTCCTGTCACTGATATCCAGCGCCATTGAAAAGCAGAATTTGAAAGGAGGGGGGGAAATAACCGATGTTCACTCGCAACTAAGCGGGTTTACTTTATTGGCGCCTGCTTTAAACAAGCACAACGCTCTCTTCTTCTACAGTGACATGGTTGTCCCCTGAGGCTTGCTGCATTTGAAACTTGCTGAGGTTTGTGTGTGAGTGATCGAGAAATAGAGGATAACAGTTCATTCCAGAACAGTACTAAAAATGGGAGAACCTCAATATTTCAGAATGTCAAAGTATATCATTACTGTAACATGAGAAAGACAAAAAATGGCATGCTGACTCACCAAAACCAAATGCTACCACAGACCAAGATTTATTTATTTTTCCCCTTAATGGACTCATTTTCTTTATTCCATAAGATTCACCCACTTATTACACATTACACCTTTTGGTCTTTTGAGACCAACATTAAACAGAAGGGTTAAGAAAGGGGGAAAAATTGGAAAAAAATAAAAGCTTGTGTGTGTGACTTCATGCTATATAAGCCAAAACTGCCCAGCCTTGTCATATTATGAACTTAGAGGGTCGGCAGCAATGCACTATTTATGCCATTTATGTTTGCAGCTAAAGTTATTAGCTAGCTAGCAAAGAGATGGTAACTAACTTATTAATTAACTATCATCTGAATCATTATGAAAAATAACGAGAGAGAAAAAATGTTAAAATAAAGAAACTGTCCGAACAGTTAAACTTACAAAGCACTATTTAAAAACGCTAACACAGAATGGTAGTGATCATCTAGTCGGCTGCACTGAAACTTCAAGTGTAGAACTGCTGCTGGCTCTGTGCATTTCAGATTGTCTATGAACTCAAAGGAGGCCTTTGCTTGTGCCCTCTCCAGGTTCCTGCCGTGTGGAGGTTGAAGCATACTGCTAGGACTGGTTATCAGAGGATGCTGAGGCTTCCTGGGAGGGCAAGAAGGAAACGGCAGGCATTCTGACCTCTCTGAAAGAAGGAGGAGGCAAGGGCCGCAGGCACGGTGCCAGCAGATGGTAGGTTTTCCAAGAAAATAGAGAAAAAGAGAAAGCAAGAGCCTGACAGCCTTCAAATAACCTGCCCGTGCAACACTCAAGTAGGCTGCCCGACATTTAATACTAGTCTGGGGAATGCAGGACGATTTGGATGGGCTGGGCTTGAAAAGGACAAGTTTAGCTGAATGACTGATTGCCTAGAACAGCATCGGGTCAGAGCTGGGTCTGTGCTGGGAAGCCTGCAATGCCCCCTGCCCACCCGCCCCTGAGCCCCGTACTCTGATTAGATCTGCTCCCCTCTGGCAAGAGCACCCAAGTTCGAGTGAAGCCAGAGACAGATGAGCTGAATGAAGAGAGAGATAAAGAAGGAGAGTCTGAGGGCCTGACAAGGGGTATCTTTCATTCCGAATGGCCTTTCATATCATTGTCATAGCGTATTTCACAAATTGTGCCACTCCCAGACCACTACAGATGATACCATACTATGCCAACACGTGTTATTGACAACAGAGGTGGAAATGATATCTGATAATCGAATACGTACATCAGAGATACTGGCTTGTAGACTCAAAGGCACAATCAGAATCACTAAATGTCTAAGCAGGGCAAAGACAGAGAGAGAGAAATACAGAGGGAGAGAGAGAGAGAGAGAGAGAGAGAGAGAGAGAAAGAGTGTGAGAGAGAAAATGGGAGAAAGAAAGGGAGCAAGAGAGACAAAGAGAGGGGGAGGGAAAGAGAGAGAGGGGCGTGAAAGAAAGAGAACGAGAGAGAGAGAGATAGAGAGATAGAGATAGAAGGACTGAAAAAGAAAGAGAGAGGGAGACAGAGAGACAGCGAGAGAGCACAAGAGAGAAGAAAAAAGAGAAGGAATCAATTCCAGAGACTTCAATCCACCTCTGAAGAGGAATTCAATGTGTAGCTTTAATGCTTTTCTTTCTCGTCTTTTCTTTGTGTTCTGTCAAAAACAACTTGAGCTAACATAGCAACCTGTCACATCAAGGCAATCCTCAAGAATGCACAGAAGAGAATGCTCTACAGTCTGTTGGCGCTGGGAGCATATTTTCCAGTTTTTCATATCAGGGAAACCATTTAGGAGGAAAAGGCAGGTTTATATTCTCCTTCAAGCCTCCCAAAAATATTTACAGAGTCATTTATTAAACTAAGAACAAAACAGCTACAAGAAATAAAAGTGACGAAAAATTAATTTAAAAAAAGTTCAACAGCAGTCAAACTGCACAAAGAGTTTGATCTTAATATGCAGCATATTCTTTCAAGCTCCCTTTTTCTCACACACATACAAACACACACACACACACACACACACACACACACACACACACACACACACACACACACACACACAAAATGTTAAACACATATATAATTTAAATGTAAGCCA
>JBBPDH010000037.1:5251503-5264838 GCA_037974565.1 Clupeocharax schoutedeni
TGGCTAGCAGAGACAAGACAGATAGACCTAACAAATTTCAACATAAATTTACAAAAACTAACTAGCTAAGTAGACAAGATAAGTAGATCTTGCATGGAGCCCCAGTCCGAGGGAGACTGACAGTCGTCTTTAGCCTGACAACAGTTGATCTATTTTCACCAAACTGCTTGGCAATTGCCCCGTAGCCCTTTCCAGCCTTGTGGAGGTCAACTATTTTTTCTCTGGTGTCTTTGGACAGCTCTTTGGTCTTGGTAGTAGTTGGTGTCTGACTGACTGTGGGTGTCTTTAAAGAGCTCAGACTGGTGTTTCTTATTAGGAGTACTAAGTGGAGTAGAGGTGGACATCTTAAGAGCAGATCAACAGGTCTTTGAGAGCAAGAATTCTTGCTTATAGCCAGGTGTTCTAATTCTTATGTGCAGCAGTGCAATACAAATAAATTGTTTACAAATCATACAATGTGATTTCCTGATTTTTTTTGTCTCTCACAGTGGGAATGCACCTACAATGTGAATTTCAAACCCCTCTATGATTCAAATACTTATGTTCCTCACAGTAATGAATAGCACGTTCCTGTCCCACTGTTCCTGGAGGGTCATACAGACTAGACTAGTGATAGCTCGCTTGTCTTGCCTCTAATGCGGCTAATAATAACCAGTATTCAACACAGCTTGGTGATATACCTCCTCAAAGACACTTAGTGCATCTTGTCTGTTAATTACAATGTCTAGTGTGAGTGTGTCTGAGTACAGATCTACCAAATACCAGAACTCCAGGACTGGAATTGTCCACACATATTCTGAGCTATTAGTCGAACCTGGTTTGCTTCAAAATCATACACTAGTACACAATACACAATAGTAAATCTGGAAAAGTCTGTGCACTTTTGAAGTACCCAGTGGCAGGAAAAATCATACTGCTCTTTACTTTAGAATAGAGAAAAATTCAATGTCACAGCTTAGCACTACACTACAGTGAAATTCAAGGTTGTCTTAATGGAACACATAAGAATGAAGTTAACGAAAAACAAATATGAGCCTCCATCTGACTTTGGGGACAAGGACACAGTGTGCAAGGACAGCAGACAAGAGGATCATGCATTTGACAAAATGTCCTTGTCCAAAACCTATGGGTCCTATAGGCCTAGAGACAGCAGTAGTGAGATCCTGCCTTTTGCTTTGCTTCAGCCATTGTCAGTCTCCCTTGTAGGAGATGACAGGCATTTGAATAGGCGAGTGAATGAAATGCAGCACTCACTGAGCATCTTTGATGGAAAGCAGAGCGCTGTTTGCGCTGCTTTGACAAATGTTGAACTGTTTTGAAATGACAGGCCCAAATTACCTGCCACATTAAAGGATGCAGTTTGCTAATGCCGCTTGGCTTAACAGGAGCTAGAATGAGGTGATGGCAATCGATTATGCTTTCTTTTTCAGTGAGGAAAGAAACAAGAGCTTTTGACCTACAATGACTTCATTCATGTGTGTCCGCGCCCAGAGCTGCCACTCTCTAGACCTTGGAAGAGCTCCTTGTACAGATGATGTGTGGGCCAGCTCCTCACTTCTAGCCCCGGAGTAGGAGGATGTACAGAGGCACAGCCACATTACATTTCTCATGACTCTACCTCAGGAGTCTTTGATGCTTCCTTTAAAACAAAGCATACTGACTCAAGAGACAATGCTGACTTCACAGACAATGCTGCTGGGGTGGACCATCACTAGACAACAATATACTCACATTAAAAAAACTGGTTATTGCCTGCTGAAATTTGACATTTTGGACCGCAACATATTCAGAAAAATCACCAGCAAAGGTTTAGTCAAAACAAAGGAACCATTTACTAAAACTTTGGGTATGTTTTGCTGTGTTCGTGTTAGTTAAAGGGTCTTCCTTGGTATACACAGGTTTTGTGTAAAAATAATATGGCAGGTTTGTTTTCCTACTTTGGTTAAAAGCACACAATGAAATTGTGCAAAAATGGATCCGTCACAACAAAATGCTAAATTTTATTACCAAATTAGTACTGTCACCAATGTTGCAATCACAAAGAATTATGTGTGATAAATTTCCCCTAAAAGAAGCATGCATAGTGTTGATTACATTAATCACTACGCAGTTAGCTAGGTTATGGGAATGCAGGCAGAGTTTGACGTCACTCCGTCTGGCATGTTTTTGTTTGATATTTTTTCAAGGTTTAGATTTTAATGTAAATATTCAATCAATACATAGGATCCACTACTGGTAATTCGCAGACGAAGGCTGCTCACGAGTGCTCCGGCCACTGGTGCTGTGAAGAAACCTCACTGTAAAAGGCCCGGTACCGTGGCTCTGAGAGAGATCTGCCATTACCAAAAACACACAGAGCTGCTGACCCGCAAGCTGCCCTTCCAGTGCCTGGTGCATGTGATCTCTCAGGATTTCAGGGCTGACCTCCACTTCCAGAGCTCTGCCATCATGGCCCTGTAGGTCCTGCAGTGAGGCTTTACTTGGTGGGTCTGTTTGAGGACACAAACTTGTGCGCCATCCACACCAAGAGTCTCACCATTATGCCTAAAGATATACAGCTGGGCTGCTGTATCCGTGGAGAGGCGTACTTTAACTAACGAGTAAGGTCCCCAACATGGAACGCCCTCCCTGAACATCTGAGGATAATAAACTCTTCTTAATTTAATTTATCTATTCTTTAATTTTTTATTTCTGGATAACTTCGGTAAAGTGACCTTGAGAGTTGTGAAAGGTGCTTATAAATAAAAATATTATTATAACTAGGTTGTCCCAAAATAACAAAGAATGTTTGCTTGTTTATTAAAAAGTGTTCATAAACGTTCATGACTGTGCTCTATGGTCACTACCAGTCAGTCAGGGACACTGTGACACATGCGAATAAGAGAATGGTATGATTTTACATGGTGGATGACTAGGCCACTGCAGTTTTTTCTTAATTAGCCAGGCCACAGCACGTTGATTTACGGCTTTGTGATTCCAGCATCACAGCGCGGAAGCAGACGTCCTCGCAGCCCAACCCTGTTATTAATGAGCTCTCTATAATGTGAATTAATGTGCAAGTGCAAAACAGTCTTTAAAGGTTACACTTTTCTGAGTGGAGAGAGGAGGTAGGCAAATCTTTAAAGGTCATTCACTTTGCTCCCTAAACCAAAATGAGTGTTTATTACTGAGCACTACTGAGTCAGAGGTGAGGATGAGGATGATGATGATCATGATGATTTGTGTGGGTACACATAATGAGCACTTGAATACAAAGAAAAAGCCTCTTCGACTCAAAACATCTATTCTGTCCCCTATCTGAATGGCTGTTTAAGGACATCAATAGGATTATAACATTTATTACTGTTTTGTTCATATTTATGTACATACAGTAATCATTTTGCTTATACCTTCACTACTAATCCATACTGTACCCTTTAGAGCAGTGTTCTTTGTGCTATTTTACAGTGTCATAACTTTAATCTCATCTCATGGGTTTTTAATGAATTCACTTTGTCTTTAAAATCCCAAAGTCTGTTAGATTTATGAGTGACTGTACTTAAGAGCAGAATTTATAAGACTACATGAAACTCACCTAAGCATTACATGAAAATTGACATAAACCTACATATACTTTCATAAAAGTTTATTTTAACGAGTATTGTTATCATAAAGGTTGTCATTTGTCCATCTTGATGCCATTTCACCCCTGAATGTTATGCTTATTGCTGATGTTGGGCAAAATGAGCATTTATAAATGCCTACAAAAGTTTAGGTCATTTGTTCTAAGGTAAAGTAAAGTAAAATAAAGTGGCATTTGGCAGACGCCCTTATCCAGAACGACTTACAATCTTTAGTTACAGAGACAGTCCCCCTGGAGTAACTGAGGGTTAAGTGTCTGGCTCAAGGACACAATGGTAGAAAGAGGGGGTTTGAACTTCGGGTTCACAGGCAAGTGTTTTACTCACTAGGCTACTATCACCCCCGGTTGTTATAAACTATATATGTTGTGTTTGTTCTTCAGTAAAGGATGTTATCTAACACAGGGCTCCAGATGGTGACTAAAATGGTCACCAATGTGACTATTATTTATTTTGCGACTAGTTTTTTCATTTTAATCTCTCACAACCAAAAGAAAAGAAAAGAATTAAAATGACAAGAAAAGTGACAGCTCATAATGTGCAGATACGCTCAATCCTAGTCTACGGTTCCTACTATATTATCACATGATTAGTCGATGAGAATTACGGCTCTTTTTAATGAGTCGGATCACTTGAATCAGATCACTAAGAAGATTCAGCTCCTTTGGCTGCCAAATGCAAAGTCAGACAGGGCAGACGCCATATTCCCAGTGTTCCAACCTGACACATATGTCAGTGCATGGCCATACTGCGAGTGGTGAAAGCATCAAGTAAACGAAGACAGGTAGATGTGGTTTCTGATGAAAACACAATAAGACACCGTGATAAAAATACCAACATTTTATTGTCTACACATGGGCTTAAGAAATGATTTCTGAAAACATTTCACTCATTTCTCTCTCCAACATACACTGGTTACTGTGTTATCACTATTTTGATCAAAGATACATGGATTAAGCAAAGAAACGCCAAATGCTTTTCCTGATGCTGACTGTCGGATGACACACTCCGCTACTTTAACCACCTTGACTGTCCACTTAGAAGGAAATATTAAACCTCCAATGTGTTTTAATGACACCAAGCTGTAGCTTTGACCATATGATGCCAGTTCAGCATGTTAGCAAACTAGCATGGCAACTATAAACATTAGCCACACTAGAAACACTGTTTTACTTTGGCAACAATTTAGTCAAGGTTGTGATTTCTTGTTTCGTTTTAACGCTGTTTACATGAGGTAAGACAAAATGTGACAATATTTTTTTATTTATATCACATTTTACAGAGATTATGACTCCTAAAAACTAATTTGGCTCCCAAATATTTTGTGTTTAGAAGCCAATGGCTCCTAAGGTTTTTCTTTTGTCTGGAGCCCTGTAACATATACCATATACATGGAATGCCCCCCATGAGGCCTCTGCTAGGTAATTTCAGATATAATCGCTGGACACTGGACATGGGCGAGCTTATATTGCAAATGTTCAACAACCTACATTATGGTCATGTGACTATGTTGATCAGTTTTAACGGATCCCAAGACAAAAATTGTGATGCAAAAACACATAATTCCATTCTGTCCGGCCTACAGGCAGGTTGATTTCTGAGCAGTATAAACTGTTGGTTAAGGCTGGATAAACTGTAGATTAAGGCCCTCTGTCACACACACACTAATCTGTCCAGTAACTTGCTGCTACCTAGATGCAATATCTTATTATGTGCAGCTGTTTATTAGGTGCAATAGCCTTATCATTTGGTATATTTCTATTTAGATCACTACATTACTTATTACTTCTTATTTATGTCCCTACATATGTGCAATAGTTTGTGCAATTGTCTTATGTGCAATATCACTACTTATAGCACTATTATGTGCAATAACAGACTCAGTAAGAAGTACAACTGCAAACTATTATTTGTGTTACTAGTAAACCACTTAAGCAGAAATGCTATCTATCTATTGTATTTATATCTACCTCTCTTATTGACCACAGAATTTTGTGTACATAGCATAGTGTATTAGATCTATGCATTTTGAAAGTATTTCTGAAGAGTTTTATTTAACTTTTTATTTGACTAATTATGTTTCATATTGTACTTGTCTTCTTGTGTGTCTGTGCATCATAAGCAGTTTCCTCCATGATCAATAATATTTTTGGATTCTGACTGTTTTCTAGATAATGCAAGGTTTAAGACTCTCAAGAATGCTGTGTGTAAAGGTGCATGTTACCTTGTAATGGCAAATCCAAGTTCCGGGTCTTGGAAATTTAGCTATCGAAAAATGATGAAGCACTGGGTTATGGCTTTTTGAAGCATGTAAAGTGAGGGTGAGAGGGGCTTACGTGAGCGAGAGAGCAGTAGACGCAGCAGTAAGCAGTCACTGTGTAGAATGGCCTGCAGCAGAAGGATGGGACAGCATCCTGGACCTGAACTGACAAGCTTCAGCAGCCACAGAGCCGAGCCTTCACTTGCCACACACTCCCTGCAAAGGAGGAACAAAAATCTGTTTAGCCATCAGACAACAGGAATCCGCGCTTGTGCATGCACTCTTTCATCTTGTTACGCTCAACACAAAATGTACTGTAACTCTGCCCCAGGCACCTCTTTAAATGTCAGTTCTTCAGCGATTCTGCCGGCTCATGTCTAATATGTTTGCTCATTAAAGCTGCAAATGTGGGAACGGGGATGACAGTAAGTTCCGGGGAGTGTGTTTAACGTTTGGAGGGATTCCAAACGAAAAAGAAGTTTTAGAAGGAAGCCACAGGCATGTTTTTCTTTATACAATCCCAAACTCTACAAGAAAAAAGCAGAGATTAAAATTTACACCCAGTGCTCAAATGCACTACAGTGAGTTCTCACGGGTTGTCAGTGTTTTTTTATCAGGTTTTAGCTATTAATGTTTTCTGAGTACAAGTGAAATCGTACAAATAGCACATGCGATGCAGTGAGACACAGCATATTTGGCTGTTGAAATGTAGAGCATGGTGCACCCTGCTGTCTGAGACTGGAAAACTGTTCTTCAGTCCAGCACCAGCAATTTATGAGGTCACACAGCTAAAAATCCAGCCAGCTCCTTTGGCAATCCTGATAAATCTAAGAGCCACACCAAAGAGTCAGATTTCATCTTTCTATCACACACACACTCTCTCCATCACACAAATACCCCAAAACATCCAATCTGGGGCCTCACGATATGACTTAATTTTTTTATATTCTCTGTTTTCTAGCACTGCATGTTTTATCAGCAGTGACTTGCTGATAAATTGAACATTTTACTTATTAGTATTTCATATATAGTGCTGGAAATATTGCTGTTAGAACTTAATTTAACTTCTTACTGCTTTACCAATTCAATTTATCTGACCAACTTTTTAATGCTATTTTATATGCACTGAAAAATGTAACAATGTAAAGAATTTACATAAAATAATTAGATTGAACAATACTTGTCTCATATCTGCAATCCATCTTTAGAGTTCACATTCACTGTCCCCATTACAAAATGTGTCTATAATCATAAAGAAAACAGTAATTAATATCTTAAAGTATATCCTTCCAGAAAGTCCATATAGTGCATCCATAATCTATAATCAAAACAAGCAAACCGCTCAAGGGAGATGAGGAATGTTTGAGTGGGTGGCCATTCAGTTTCAGCAACACTAACACTGAAAAACACAAGGGAGCCTCGAAAACAGGCACAAATAAATCTGCGAGGTAATAACACTAAACTAATTCCAGAGCTTTAAGGCCAATATGAGATGGGGTGGTGGGTGATTTGTGAGATCGGGACACACAGTGATATCACGCTGAGGCAAGGGTAGTGGAGAAGGGGTGTTTGAGAAGGGTGATGTCACATGAACTTGACATTTGCCCTAGTTTCTCGGCCCTCCTACGGCTCGGATTCAGCCTTTCACACCCCAAGTGTAAACGCCGCAGTGCACATCAGCATAAACAGCATGACCAACAGTGGCATCAGCATCTGGTCTACATTAGCTCTGTGAAGCTAGGGGGACTGCTTGCAGTAATGTCTGACTTGTGTGTTTGCCTGTATTGAATATACACATTTTAAGACACAGACAATTTTTCAGTCCTTGTCAAGAAGATATTAAGTTGCATCAATCAAGCAACGCGATTCATTTTGCGTTTAAATTATTCCGTGAGAGGTCAAAGTTAATGCTGTTAATTTACACACACACACAGACGCACGCACATATATATTGAAGTACCTCAGAAGGTCCTGTGAGAAAAGTTTAGGATTGATTACATTCAGCCAGAAAGGAGCATGTCTAATGCTTGTTTCTGCCAAGACACTGGAAGTCCCTCCACCCAATCCATTCTGAACACATCTTGGAAACACAATAGAAAGAACCAGTAAAATAATCATGCCACATCAAATAAACATACCTCACATTATAATTAAGCAACGGTACATGCAGAAATATTATTGGGATTAACATCATTAAGGCAAAGTAACAGGAAAATAAAACCAAAGAATCCTAAACAGTGTTTGCAACGCTGTCAAAAAAATCATCCCACCAGGAATACATGTATGCTGAAAAAAAAGACTTGACTAATGGCTCAGAGACCCGACCTGGACTATAACCTCAGAGACTTCAGAGATTTGAGACTCGAAATTTGACCTCAACTATACAACTTACATCTAAAAGACTTGAGATCTGACTCGACTCATAACACAGATACTCGAAACTTGCTTTGGAGACTCGAGGCCTCAGAAATGTGAGGGCTGACCAACCTGCAACTTATAAAATTTTACTTGCACCTTTTACTTGATTCAAACTTGCACTTCAAGCAATAGAGACTTCACTCAGAACAACACCTTAAATACTAAAGTTGATTGTACCTTTTTCATTCAGAATTTCTCTAGTAAACTGAAAAAAATCATAAAGTACCTTTTCATCTGGGTTCTATAAATCATGAGAACAGATCATTTACTGATTTTGCTGAATCATAACATCGGCAACAGGTTTTATTAACAGATGTTGATGTAGCTCTTCAGTATTTCCAGTACCTGTAGAGCTGTGGTAGGGGAGCAGTGAGGATGACACACACGTTAAACAGCTGATTACAATGACTGTGGATGCAGGAGACCCAGTTTCCTGAGGCCTGGCATGGCCTGACCAGCTCCTCCACACTGTTACATACACTCCAAATCAGCTCCTCTACACACAGTAGGATAGCTGTGATGTCCATCCTGAGAAGGGTGAGAAGAAAAACAGTGGGTGTTCAGTGAAGAAGTACAGAAGAATTTGTGAATAAGCCATATATGAATGTCTGTGTGCAATATTACAACAGTAATTGTCTTTCAGCAGTTTTCATTTAAGGGTGAAATCATATGATACATTACACACAACACTTATGTGCTTTTGTAAATGTATGTCTGCACAGCACCAGGAGAGGTGAGACAGAACATTCACTTAGATCCCCTTATCAAACCTCACTTTTCATCACACCATCAACCTTTCCCTGCTTTCACAGTGTATCCACTATCCAGATGAATACATAGAGAGAACAGAAAAGAAAAAAAAAGAAAGGAAAGAAGGAAAGAAAGAAGAGAAATAGAGAGCAACAAAGGACGATGAGAGACATGAATGAGAGACAAATGGAAGGAAAAAGAAACAGGGATAATAAAGAAAGTATAAGAAGGAGAAAGGGGGAGAGAGAAAGGAAGACAGAAGGCGAGGGAGGGCAAAAGAGAGAGGCAGAGAGAGACAGACAGAGAAGGAGAGAGAGCGAGAGAGAGCGAGAGAGAAAGAAAGGACACAGAGAGACTGAAAAGGCCCATCTGCTTGGCAGACTCTGAGTCGGGCCTGCATTCAGCATCTTGTAACCGGGTGTCCTTGCAGCAAAGCACATTGAGAAAATGGAAAAGAAAAAAAACAAAAACCAGCCTCTCCATACATCCCCACCTCTCTCTCTTCTCTCTCCTTCCCTTCTTCCTCCCTTTTTTGCCCCTTAGCAATCTGTGCTTTCTCAGCGTACACTGACTAGAGCGTCTTTAACCACTTTAAGTATGTGCTAATGCAGCGCACAAGGCCCCTGCAGTCAGGAGTTAGTAAGGTACAGGCCTGATCGAGCCTGGCCCCGTGGAGCATGACGGAGCAGGGGCCCGGAGCCAAGCGGCCAGGCAGGGGCTGTTCACTAACAAAAGAGAGCCTGTTCCACTTTCACCAATCTGGAGTTCCACGCTGAGCCTGGAGGCCAAGCACCAGCGCAATCACTAAAGCATTCAAAACTGTCTGCTAAGCCCTCCCGGACAGGGGGGCTAGTGTTTCCTGAGACGCTGCAGATATGGGCTGAGATCGTGGAGGCAAGCAGAAGTGCTGATGACCGCCTGCAGTAACACGGTGGCCTGACCACTGGTTTTACAGAAACAACCTTCACCTCAGATTACAATCAAGCTTAATTACATATGCAATCACTGTAATATAACATTTCCATACCTATCACTCACACTGGTTTCTTAGAAACCAGACCTGAAGAGGCAGCTCAGCACTCTTCATCCTCAATGTAGTTCAGGCTGGCTTCATCCATCCACATACACAGTATGTGACTGAACAACATTGCATTTCTTACAGTTTCTTATAGATCAATGTAGTTGAGCAGACAAGATATGTTGTTTTAGTTTTGAACTGGAGAAGGAAAAGGTAAAGCATGATCAAAAGATCCTAGACATCTCATAAATGGCCAAATGCTGATGGTTTTGCCAGCTGAACAGTAGAGATGGTTAAGAATGGCCACGTGTCTGTTACCTGATCTGGGGGAGCCTCTTGTAGGAGGGCTGTGCTCTGGAGTATCTTTGAAGCAGGAGCTCCAGGGTCTGTGCCAACACCTGAGCCAGGATCTGCTGTGCCAGCCCCGGAGACACAGAAACCCACAGGTCACTGCGCAGGCCCACGAGAAAGTAATGCCACATTTGGATGGAGAACGAACACCGTTCACCCTGTACACGAGGAAGGGCGGAAGGAATGAACAAATTAATGACTGAATATAGGAAACACAAGTAAAGAAAAGACTAAAGGCAAGACTGCTTAAGGGCATGTAAACCTCATCCAGGTTGGCTGATTGTCAGGTGTGAGCGAAGGGGAGAGGACGCAGGACAACAAAGAACGATTAACAAGGATTTAATTAAGGCAAACACAAAGTCAAAAAGAAAACCAAATGGGGCAGGACCCGTGCTCTTGAACACAAACAGAAATAGTAGGCTGGTAAACACATAGCCAGTATACTACGAGACTGCACACAGGCAGGCGAGGGAAACTCAGATCACAGCTTGGAAACAGACAAGCTTGAGAACCAGGGCAGAGGCCTTTCCGAGGAAAAGGCTTACTCATGAAGAGCATGGGCCTGTAAAAGAAAAGGGAAAACACACAAGCATGAACATATGCAAAACAGTAATTGGGAACATACATACACACAGACACACCATAGAGAACAAATACTAGCATAGCTAGACTCGAGGCCAGACTGGGATTAAATAGGGAGAAGAAATGGAGATCAGGTGAGACGGATTAGGATGGGAGGGATATAAACGGAGCAAGCTGACTTGAAGGGAGCAAAGAAGGGAGGAGGAAGGGAGCTATGGATGGGGATCGAGACAAGAACTGACAGGAGATTAATATTCAGGGGAAAGGGAGCGGTGTGCGCGGGGAGGAGGCGAAGCAGCCATGACACTGATACTCCCCTTTTGACTTGTTTTAATGTTGTTTCTTGTTTATATTCGGTATTTCATTTTCAACTATATATGCTGGATCATTTGTTTGATGCTCTGATATCACTGTTATTTCTTTTTACTGCAACTACTGCCACTACTACTACCACTATTACTACTACTACTACTACTATTAGTAATAATAGAAAACAATTATAAACAATAATAACTAGAAGGTGCATTTCTGTAATAAAATGCGAAGTGTGATTGTTTGTGGTGGAGAGCGGTTGGGTGGGGTGCTCCTACTCAATCTTTTATGGAGGTGCTCAACATGTTGCAGCATTTATGGGCTGATTATTTTTTATTTTAACCACAACAAACATTCACTGTTTTTTGTAAAACTGGCCTGGGTTTTGTCATCTGAAAGTTTTATGTGTGTGCTGTGTGTGCCTTCCTCGCCACCAGCTCTTTCTCCAACCTGATCTAAAATGGGGCTCAAATGTTGCCTATCTTTCTCACCGACTACGTCCGAGACTCAACCACAAGAGTCCATTTTTTAAACAATCAATACTCGGCCCATTATCTGATCAATTAACAGTGTACAAGCGCAATACACTAGATATTAATGGACATTTTGACATTGGAGACATACTTATATTTCAAAAGCGCTAAGAGAAGAAACTGCTCAAAAAATGAGTGGAATAAAAATAATAATAAAACTTAAGAAGGACAATAATGTGAATGTGTAAGCTATTCACACAATGGAGTCTACATGTGTGTGACAGAGTTTAGAACGAAGAAAGAAGTTCTCAGAGAAGAGAAAACGGACAGACAGACGGATGAAGGACACGGATTGAGACAGAGGCTCATGGTCATGCCACCTGCACTCCACACCTGGCCCCATCAAAATCCACTGAGACACTTGCACAACACAAGTCCTTGGAAAGCTCAACCTGGAGAAATCATCAGCACAGTTCAGAACACACATGCAAACACACGGCAAATATGATGACTCTTGCAAGGGGTTAGGGCAACATAGGAGAGTGCTGAATGACGTAAGGGGAAAGGGGGGGGTAGGTGGGAGAGGGAAAGGGAGGGGAGGGAGAGAGAGAAAGAAAGAAAGAAAGAAAGAAAGAGAGAAAGAGAAAAGAAAGAGAGAAAGAAGAAGAGAGAGAGAGAGAGAGAGAGAGAGGGAGGGAGAGAGAGAGAGAGAGGGATAGAGAGAGATTGTCTTTGCCTGTATTGTTTACAAGAGGAATCAGAATTGAATCTGATCAAAGAAAAAAGCCATGTGCTACGTGCCATGCAAAGAAATGGAACAACCTCCACTCGAATGTTTTGAGACATATTAAGCTTGAATGCTTTCTACGTGTCTAGGTAGGTTAAAAATAACTGTGGTTAGTGTGAAGCTCAGTTAAGTGTCGTGAATTTAGACTGAAAATGCTTAAATGAGAACTTAACACCTCAGCCATTATAATGAGCACTAATTTACATGAAGTACATTGCTTCTGAAGTGGACAATTTACAAAGGATAACAGCCCAGACGACATGTGCAAAAAGGAAGCGGAAACAATTAAATGAGGCTTTTTTGCGTACTAACAGTTCTTGGTAGCTGTGACAAGTTTGGTTCACAAAGAAGTGTTAGTTTTATTACCATAAAAATAAAAATAGAAAAAAGGAAAAAAGATCAGCCAGTAAAGAATGAAAGAATAAAAGAAAAAAAAAAAAACACATAGAATAAAACAATGGTAGATATGAGCAGGTTCCGTTTTGTTGTGACAAGACCATTTTTACAGCTTTTTTTTTTTACTGTTTTAAGGTCGGGCATTGCAAAAAGCATTTCCCTGCATGTCATACCATGTATGATGGTGTATGTAACAAATAAAATCTTAATCTGAATCTCAGAAGGTGATCCAGCTGCAGGACAGATATCTCTTGGGTTTAGTTTATTTAGTGTTACTTCAATCTACTTCTATCTTTCTTTCTTTCTTTCTTTCTTTCTATCTATCTATCTATCTATCTATCTATCTATCTATCTATCTATCTATCTAT
>JBBPDH010000037.1:5281108-5298312 GCA_037974565.1 Clupeocharax schoutedeni
AGAGAAAAGACATGGAAACAAAACAAGGCATAACTTAAACAGAAACAGCGGCCTCTAACGGCCCGCAGCCGTAACAATATGCAAACAATAATAAACATGCATACTTACATTTTAACAGTAAACATTAATTTAATAGCATGAGATACTTGTGTTTATTTTCCTTATTTTGTGCTTTCCACATGAGATACATAAAAAGAAAAAGTTTAAGATCATGATGCTTTTGAAAACATTAATTCTATTCATACTGGATTAAGTATACGTTTGGCTGTGGGGTAATCTGCTCTGGTACAGAAGCTAATCTGTGGTTTTATAGCTGTTCAGATCCGCCATGTCAGTCTTCTTCTCATTTGTCTGCTGAGAAAATTACAGGCCAATTTACCTACTGTTTTTCACCGAACTCAGAGGTAGTCCAGTAATATTAATCCCGTCCGGATACACATCTCCTTGATTTTCCAGGCACACACCTGATCACAGAGCGTTCTTGACCACCTCGGGATCTGCACAGCTAGAGCTGAATGCATACCAATCACAAATGCAGTTACACTTTTTTAAATCTATACTTAGACAATATCCAAGGCATTAATGATCACAATCACACGTCAATGATTGCTGGTGTTCTAAGTGAAAATAAGAATACGTTCTCTACAGAGACCACACAAATGCACAATGTAAGGTCATTTATTAGCATTTTCCAAACACACTGATTCATCCTGATAACACATTCCATCTAAGTAACACCAACACATTACCTGTAATCCTGAGTAAGCTTATGGTACAACACATAGGTCTTGCTAACACTTTTACTGTAACAGTGTCTTAGATAGTGCCGCTAACTCAAAGCTTTAAAGTCAATTTAACAGCAAAGCTCTGCAATAATGGTCCACTTTTAAAAGCTTTAAATTTGCTGATAATTGCATTTCTTGTATGGTATTTTGGCTCTCAGCAGGGTATACTAGATGTATTTGGACAATGGGTTGTCTAAAAGGTGTAATCATATACCATTTGATGTAAACAAAAATTGCTTTAGAAATTGCTGATTGGTTTAAACAGCCAGCCATTCCCAGTAACATGATAGATAATAAAGACCTTGTTTATTTTGTATAGTATAAAACTATTGTATAGTACTCTTTAGATGTAAAAAAGAAAAAGCTTAAGCGTACTCTCCCTGTCTCTCCTCTCTCTCTCTCTCTCTCTCTCTCTCTCTCCTCTCTCTCTCTTTTTCTTTCTCTCTCGCTGCGCTTTGTTTCAGCTCTACCCTTGAACTCAGGTCACTCTCACCGCCGCCACTAACTCACACTTACGCCTGGCATCTCACCTTCATGTTTAATAGCCCACTGTCATGCCGGCTTGTCTTGCTCCCATACAGCTATTTATTGCCCATCCATTAATGGCTTATTAAGCTAGCACTCTCATAGCTAACCATTAGGGGCCTGTGTGCGAAAGGATGGCCTGGGCACTAGAGGCGTAATGGGGGTTATTACAACACGGTGATGGAGAGGAGGTAGTTGGGGGGAAGGGGGGCACCCAGCCATGTCATTTACAGTCAAGAGAAAAAGAAGCCAAGGCGATGCCAGGGGTCAATAAAAGGGCACTACTCTTGAAAATAGTACAAGGAAAGAAGAGAGAGACCATGCAAAAAGAGGTGGATAATGGGTGACGCACAGCAGTATTAAGCATTTATTTGCAATAAATTCACATACTGTAAGATCAATAACTGGCTTTGGAAATAGCATGTCGCTGGCCATGGTGCTAGTTCTGAGCATGTAACGGAAAGAAACATGCTTTGAAAGTGTTTCGAAAGAAAATGATTTGATGTAGCATGCAAACAATACAAAAGTTTGAATGTATCATTTACTCCCCTGTGCACAGAGTACACTGGAATTATGCAGCAGAAAAAGCTTGAATCGATTTAACAGGTTTTGTGATGTCACAAAAGCCAACACAAATCCTTCACACGCTTCTTCACGAATCCTTATACAGGCTTATTCAGCCTGTCAGTTTAGTTCAGTCATTCACATCAAAGTGAAAAACAATGTTTTGGCTTGACCTGCTTTTTGAAAAGACAAATTAAAGGGCAGCCTTTCAGAGGTCATTTTCAATATTAAAGGGTTTTTTGCCATCCAAACAAAAGTTCTACTTGTTTAATTTTATTGAATATAAAGAGGCTGGAAAGTAGTCTCATAAATGTTTTGTGCATTGATCAACACAAACATAAGTGACACCCTTGCTTATTTAGTTAAAGAGAAGTGTCCAAGGAGTAACACAGACAGAGTGTGCAAAACACTGATTCTGCTGAACTCCAGCCACAGTCTGTGACAGCTAATCACAGGCAGAAAACTGGCATTGTTCTCACACCAGAATTTGCTTTCCTATTGAGAGATTTGAAAAATGACAAAACAGCTCTCACAAGGGTAAAATTATATTGCAAATGACACTGCACAAGGCCAACTTTAATCTCTTTAGTACCTCCAGAGGGCAAACTAACAAAATAAATAAACACTATTGTTAATATAAATGCATGTCCTTTTCCTCAAAGGCACTTCCTTGAATTAGGCTTTGCTTAAACCAAAAGCAAAATTTGTGTCACACTTGCTTTGACTGACATGTAGAGAGAGAGTGTATGTGCGTGAGAGAGAGAGTGAAAGAGAGAGAATGAAAGAGAGAGAAAGAGAGAGAGAGAGAGAGAAGTGAAAAGAAGCATGGGGAGGCAGGGAACTCCCCAAACAGTTGTTATTGATTCCGGTGTTTACGGGCGGATAGTTTAGTGCCGTTTACAAAACAGAACAGATGCAGCCAGTGAGCAAAAAGGTAAACAATTGCTTTGTGGCGCACTGCCAAATCCCCGGCCTGGCGTATTAAACTGACGCTGAAGTGCTTTTCCCCTTTGGGTTGCACTTACTGCCACTTCATCTCCTCCACACTCACTCGCCTCATTCTCTCATTTCATTCACTCACTCTCTCTCCTTCTAGTCTTTCTTTCCCTGAAACACACACATAAAAACACAAACACACACACACACACACACACAGTTGTAGATGATGCTGTCTGGCTGGCTGGACCGTGTCCTGCTCTGACCCTTGGGGCCTTGCTCTACCTAGCTGGCCCATTAGTGCGGGGAATTGCATGTGTCTGACACAGGCCCTAAAAGCAATTATTAAATGCTTTTCACCAAATGATGCCCAGCCTCTTTGGGGAATGGGCAATCAACCAATAATTCAGCCACTGATTTTATTTCCTTTCCTCATTCTCATTCTCATTCTGTCTCGCTCACTCACTTGCTGAAATTATTTGGACCAGGGTGGTCTGTCACCATAAGTAGGCCACACAAGGCCTGGCTGGTTTTGGCTAGAGCTGGACAATATATACCGATCTGTACCGATAGCAGTATTTAGAGATAACCAACATTCATTTAAATCCAATGTCTGCCATTTACATTGTGTTAAAACACATAACTAAATAAATATTGTGTGCTTTTTGAAATTGTGATTTCTGTCTGGGTTTTTTTTTCAGAAATCCTAAATCCTTTAGTAATTGTATATGTTTTTATTTTTACTTTTATTTATCACTATATACAGTATTCATTTTAGATAAATGTAAAATCTATACAATAATATTAATATCATCATTAACATTATTAGAGTGGCTAGGAGAAAATATTGTCATATATTTATTAGACTTACGTGGAGAGAAATTTTAAATTTGAAGACAATGCATAGCACTAGTCTCAGCTGTTGTTCTTGTCAGAGGAGAAAGCAGGCAGAGGGCAAGTGAGGAGAGAGGAGGCTGTACAGAGAGGGAGGGCCAGATTTCATGTTAGTGGTGTAACTGCTGGTGTTGCTGTGTTTAAGCCAACCTCACATAAAAAAGTCTCACTGACAAGTTTATCATCCAGTCGGATCAACAGTGGTATTCTCCACTGACTCTGACTGACAGGACAACAAAGCCCGCTCAGCATGTCGGAAGCCGAAGCGCCACACAGATGCAGATGTTAACAGTGGTGCCAGGGGAATCGAGCAGCTTCCATATCAAAGCTGCCTCTGTCTCTACCCATCCCTGCCCCTTTAGCAGGGAGACAGGGCTCTAGTGGCATGGAGAAAACAAAGCGAAAATACCCAGGGCCATGTTTCAGTGCACTCCTTCAACAATGTGGGTTCAACTCTTTGCACTTTGGGCAATGCTGTTGTTATTTTTGTTGTTCTTCTTGTTTAAGTCAAGCCCTGATTGCAGTGCCTTGGGACCCAGGAGGACCTCCTAAGGGGTTCCCTAATGGTTCAGGCTAGGTTATCTGTCACGTTGTTTGTGTTTGTGCATTTGTTTGTGTTTGTGCATTTGTATGTGTGTGTGTGTGTGTGTGTGTGTGTGTGTGTGTGTGTGTGTGTATGTGTGTGCGTGTGTGTTTAGAGCATCATCTGTTGCAACTCACTGTAACATTCAGCATTGTGTGTGAACTCCATGTACACGGACATGCAGGTGTCCATTAAAAATCCATTCATACGCATTGCTGTTTGCTGAATGTTTGTACACGGAGAAAGACATCATGTGAAACAGAAAACCGATTGAAAGCTACTGGTTGCTGCTCTTCACAGGAGGAGGCCAAAATACATGAATACCCACAATTTATGAGTTGTCTTCATATAAACGTCATTACACATGATCATAAATAGCCTTCCACACCTTTACTTGAGTGCCTCCTATTGGCTTACACTGAGTTGATTAACTTTTTTGAGCAGGCAGTACTTTTGTACACTTGGGTGCCTTGGTTTGTTTTCCATCATCATATTATTCCTTTTCAAATTAATAGTAGGATGTGCACTTAGATGGACACCATTACAAACCTATCATTCTATATTTCCAAGTTCGGATCATTTTGACATGCAGTGAATATGTGGCTATGTTTATCAGGGTTGCAGGAAGGGATTTATGTTGGCCTTCTGAAATTTTAAACAGCAAGCACATCGAGTAGTGTGACAAAAACATTCATTAATATGTAGTTTAATATGATTATAAATGTTTATCTATAGCCTCCCTCAGGTTAAAGCAACCATACTTGCTAATATTGACAGCATGTGATTAGTTTGATTGGCTAAAGGCTTTCATTCATTATTAGCAACTTTGTAATTATTTATTGAACTCACACAGCAAGCCATGCACGCACACACTCACACACACAAAAATAACACACTCTTGGCCCTCACACTGCCAGAGGCATAGTCCACCTGAGCCACAGCAGGGGTTGCCAGCCTTTCCTGCGGTGTAAATGCTAGGATCTGATGCTGCGATTAAGCTGTAACAGGGAGGACTGACAGCAAGGACACTAGTGACAGTTTCCTCAGCCTCATTTTTCAATGATACAATCTAGAAACATTTCCTTCCTTCAAGGCCCTTCTTGCATGGGTGAATCAACCTTTATTCCAAAACTCACTGGCAGTAAAGACCGCAGGCCACAATGAAATGATTGCCTGATATCCTTGAACATTTTAAAAGAGAAAAAGAACACGCCTTCCAAAAGACACAGCCTCACTGGATATATACAGGATGAACACTAGTTTCTTATTCATCTCTTCATGCAATTTTCTTACCACGAAACAACAGATGCCAAACTAGATCCTGCTAAATAACAACTGAAGGACTCCGCCATTCCCTTTGTCTGCTTGAATAAAATACAGCATAGAAAAGCTGAGGGCTCTCCATTCTTTGACCACTAAACACAACCTTGGGCCTGGGCATCAATCCACCAACCCACCACACACACACACACACACACACACACACACACACGCACACACCTCTCGGGCCACAAGACCCACTCGCTTTAAACAATCTAAAGTGCATGGACAGCCAGCAGCTTGGAGATAGGCCTGCAATGCACTTGTGGAAAAAAAGGTTCCGAGTGCCATAATTGCGCAAGTGTATGCACCATCACAGCACACATGACGGTGTGTGTAAATGTGGAGAGCGATACAATTTAGTGAAGTGTGACTTTATTAAATATTAACAAACACTGTACAAGGGTGAGGGAGAAATTGCTGCAGCGTCTCGGCTGCAGTGAGAAGCTATTAGAGAGGAATGTTTGCAGTGGGCTTCCAGGGTAAGTGCTCATATGATGAGTGCATTGAAATGTGCAATACATAAAAGTAAATACATATGTAAAACTGTAATACATATGCTTGTCCCTGCATGATTATGTAAGCGTTTAAATATCAGACTTAGTCAACAGTGCAATATAGCTTAAATATACTCAAATACACTGTTACATTTAAATTATTATTAAATAAAATGTACAAATCACATATACGTACATAATGCATATCCAAATGTACTTCTTCCCTTTACTTAGTGTGTAAACTTATTTTGCTTTACAGCAGCACTATGACTCTTTGGGTAGCCAACATGTAATGGACATTTAAATGAAACCAGTCAGCACAGTGAAAAGTGTGTGCCTAGATCACCACACACTCAGACCAACATGCCCATACAAAATAGCGGCTTAAATAGCTACTACTATTTTTAGCTATGTGAGATACTTTTGTTCATTTATACCAGTTTTTTTAAACCAGTACAGCAACTACTTAAAATCAAAATACGCAATGTAAATACACAATACGTAATGTTTAATATGTTTAGTGACATTTTTTATGTCTAATAACAACTCCACAGCTCACAGTACAAACCTAAAGCCATCAGGAGAAAAATGTGCATCTTTGACTGTATATCTATCTATATTACCAAACAGTAATCTATATCTGTACTGTAGAAAGCAACCTATACTTGTAGAAAGATGCATTTCAGTGTATCCATACACACACGCAAACACACACATTCCGTCAGTCCCTCCAACAGTGTCCCCTGCAAATGTACTGAGGTGTGCTGGTAAGGGTTTAAAGTGGTCCATTGTTCCGGATCAGTCAACCTGTGCATCAGACTCAGGAGCCTGTTCCGGAAAGAGGGATAGAAAGCAAAAAAAAAAAAAAAGGATGGGTACAAAAGCCTCTGCCGCTCACATCTGGTGAAGGAGGGAGGGAACAACATCAGTCCCTCCCTCTCAGACGGAGGGCTTAAAAGAAGCTGCCATTGCGCCGCATGAAAAGCTGTTAAATGCTTCAGCGCTTTGACAGCATGCCGAGGCAGGAAGTCCTGCGCTCCCCTGAGACCCCGCGGCTCCTCTCTCAGCCATGCTACTGCTCACAGAAAATGGGGAATGCATAAAGGCAAGGGTAATAATAGGACCTATGCATACAAATACAGGGAAGTTTGAAAGATGTCAAAAGCTGTCAAAAGATGTCAATTGGGATGTCTCTGGTAATTATATTAGCAATTGAGTATTTCACCAACGGTTTTAAAGAAGGATAGTTTAATCATTTTCTACTATTCTTCATAATTCAATAGTTTTCAGAGAGGTCTGTTCTGCTGAAAGTTAAGTTTTCACAGCCATAGTCATGGGAAGCTGACGTTTAAACATAAACTACATTAAATGGTTATCCACTACATGACATGATGTATTATTTTAGATTTTTTAAAAATGAATTTATAACACAATTACATACAATGGTCAGATCATCACATTTACTTTCACCACCACTGTACAGAAATCTGAATGATTCATTTTACACCAAACAATTTCAAGCACTTTGTTTAAATCAAATTATACTTTTTTAAATATCAGTAGATTTTGCCATTGATTGAATAAAAACGAAGCATGCACAGGCACACAAAAAAAATACTCAAAAATACTGAGCAGAATTTAAAATATGTAAAAGCATTGTGCAAACTTGTCAGTGTTGATTTATAAGGAACTTCACTCACTCAACATATGAACAATATTTTACTTTGAATGAACTTGAATGAATTAACTTCCACTTCATTTTAGAATGTTTAACCATTTATCCCAAAATGCACAAGCTAATGCACAGCTGACATGCACAATGCACAAGCTAAAGATAAATGCACATTTATCCCAAAATGCACAAGCTAATGCACAGCTGACAAAGATCAAGTTAGTGTGAAAAGTAAAAAGGGGATTTTTTACTTTTTATTTGTCCACAACAGTATATTTACACATATGCACATACTGTGCAGAGTAGTTTTAAAGTCTTTTACTTCTTTTTACTTCAGGCTATAAAGTGAAGTGGCAATGAGATGATCTTCAGTCATAGAGTGGGTAAATGATTGCACAGCACGCATTAAAACAATTTTAATCATTACATAGGGCCTGAAGACATGTAGCACAATGCAGCATGTACATTTAGTAAAGTCATTAGCAGCTACCATTACGTGGTCACTTTAAGGACTGATTGGTCATTTGCAGGTGTGGAGACTGCTGTGTTAAACCATTTCAGACCATTAAAAGGTCCTTAAAAGCAAAGGTGTGTTAATGTGATGAGACAGTTAAAGCGGTGGATTAACTAAAGTGCCTGGATTATCTAAGGCATATAAGCCAGGACATGTTATTTTTTTTAATATAGTGAGGAACTTTAAAAAAGTTTCTATTGTGGAGTCTTAAATAACAGATACAGACCAAATGACAAGTCTTGGGTACTGAAGAAGTTCACCATAGTGGTTGCCATAAAATGTAAAAGATTTAAACAGGTCTATAGATGCAATGAGTAGCATAAATATTGGAACACCCTGCGATTTTGCAAGTTCTCCCACTTTGAAATCATGGAGGGGTCTGAAATTGTGAGAGAAAGAATGTACAAAAAAATCAGGAAATCACATTGCATGATTTTCCAAGAATTTATTTGTATTGCACTGCCACACATAAGTACTTGAACAACTCAGAAAATCAGTGTTAATATTTTGTACAGAAGCAATTATAGAAGTCAAAGGTTTACTGTAGTTCTTGACCAGGTTTGCGCACACTGCAACAGGGATTTTGGCCCACTCCTCCACACAGATCCCCTCTAGATTTGTCAGGTTCCAGGAAAGATTTTCCAGCTCCCTCCAAAGATTTTCAATTGGATTTAGGTCTGGAGACTGGCTAGGCCACTGCAGAACCCTGATATGCTTCTTATGGAGCCACTCCTTGGTTTTCCTGGCTGTGTGCTTCGGGTCATTGTCCTGTTGGAAGACCCAGCCACGACCCATCTTTAGTGCTCTGACTGAGGAAAGGAGGTTGTTGCTCAAAATCTCACAACACATGGCCCCATTCATCCTCTCCTTAATACAATGCAGTCATCCTGTCCCCTTCACGGAAAAGCACGCCCAAAGCATGATGTTTCCACCCCCATGCTTCACAGGTGTTCTTTGGATGCAACTTCTCCTTCTTTTTCCTCCAAACACGCCGATTGAAGTTTAGACCAAAATAGAAATAGAAGTTCTATTTTGGTCTCATCTGAATTTCTCCCATGCCTCCTCTGGATCATCCAGATGGTCATTGGCAAACTTCAGACGGGCCTGGACATGTGATGACTTAAGCAGGAGAAACTTCCGTGCAATGCGTGATTTGAAACCACGACGGCATAATGTTCTACCGACAGTGACCTTTGAAACTATGGTCCCAGCTCTTCATGTCATTGTCCAGCTCCTCCTGTGTAGTTCTGGGCTGATTACTCACCTTTCTTATTAAAACAGTGATACCCCGCAAGGTGAGATCTTGAATGGAGCCCCTGTCCGAGACAGAATGACAGTCATCTGTAGCCTCTTCCATTTTCTGATTGCTCCAACAGTTGATCTATTTTCACCAAGCTGCTTAGCAATTGCCCCATAGCCCTTTCCAGCCTTGTGGAGGCTTTGTCTTCGGACAGCTTTGGACAGCTCTTTGGTCTTGCCCATGGCAGTAGTTGAAGTCTGACTGACAGTGGGTGAGCTCAGACAGGTGCTACTAATTAGGATTACTAAGTGGAGTAGAGGTGGACTTCTTAAAGGCAGAGTAATTCTTGCTGATTGCCAGGTGTTCTAATACTTATGTGCTGTGGTGCAATACAAATAAATTCTTTACAAAGCACACAATGTGATTTTCTGATTTTTTTTTTACATTCTGTCTCTCACAGTGGTAATGCACCTACAATGTGAATTTCAGACCCCACCATGATTTCTAAGTGGGAGAAAATCGCAGGGTGTTCAAATACTTATGTTCCTCATTGAATGTCTCAGATTCAGCATACACATATTTTATTTGGGCTTTTTCTGATTGCTTTTAGTCTTGGGGGGTTAAAAAGGAAACCTTACATGAACCATTTTTATTTGATGCAGCTCAAGTTTCTGAACTGTTTATAGCTTCATTGTGTTTTACAATCACTATTTTGTGCAAAGACATGCTTTTGCTTTCATATGATACTACCATTTTTCAGAGCCAAACCAAAGTGTGTAGTCTATAAATACAAGCCTATAGAACCAAGACATTCTTAATAAAATACTGAAAACTTTATTTGACATTTGAGACACTTAACCCCTGATGAAATGCTTCTTTAAAGAGTCATTCGTTAAAAGTTTGTTTTGGGGATCAGCAGTGGTTCTACAATGGCATAGCTCCAAAGATTGTTGATATAGTGTTGATAGCTTCAGAATAAGAGTGAGGAAAACAGTATACTAGAAAGGACAGGATGAGGATTGGATATCATTAGTGTACTTTTATGGAATAACACATTTCTGCAGCTGTCAATTGTGCAGACTGAATTAGAGTTCACTGACCTACTGCTGACTTCTTGTTAGAGCTCTTCCCCATCTTTCCCCCTTGTGTGGTGTTGTCCTTCAGTGCTGCCTCCACCTCTCTTTCCATGAGTGAACTCAGTTCTTGTGCCACTGTGCTCAGGTAAGCCTGGTTGAGAAAGGCCAGAATGCTGTGTGGCTCGGCTACTCCATTCAAGACATGGATCTCTTCGCTGATCATGGAACAAAAGGCAGGGCTGGCATCCTGGAAGCCCAAAGCAAGCCTGTCAAAGCCCCTCTCCCCACCTGGACTGCACTTCTGGCTGCTCCGAAGCAGACTCAGAACTGCCCTGCTCTGGAGGGCCTGGTACTTTGCAAGAACTTCTGTTTCTGGATATAGAAAGGAGAGTTGTTGGAGAATGAGAATCTTTTGAGGAACTCTTGAGTTAACATATGAGCCTTCTGCAGATGGGCCAGACTGGCCAGGCTCCTCTGTTGGCTGCAGTTTTTCCAGCAGGTGGCGCTGCAGCAGGTGCCGGATGTCGTCCCAGGTTTCTTGAACATCTAGTGTGAGGTCATCTCGTATGGTGCACACTGGAGGAACAGGGCTATGGGTCTGTTCAGATAGCGGTCCAGAACAAGGGAAGGCCACACCACATTGAGATGAGATGTTCAATAACAACTGTAGAACAGCCTCCTCATGAGCTTCCTCTGTCTTCAGAAAGTGTTGCTAATAAGTTAAAAAAATATATATTATTTGACACATTTATCTTAAGAGTAGAAATAATTACTACTGAATTATTAAATATGACAACTGAGCTACATTATTAATAAGCTAAGATGTTACCAGAGCTTTGAGGAAGTCCAGCAGCTCCTGGTGGCCAGTAGAGATGGGTTTTAGTGAACTCAGATTACGCTGGCTGAACCACTGCAGGCATTCTGTAGGACTGGGCACTCTGTCTCCGATCCAGGCCTCTCCAATCTTCCCCTGGAGTTCTCGCAGGTTCTTCTCAATACTACACACACAAACACACACAAAGAGTTACACTCCAGTCTTGACATATGCCTCGCCACCCCCCCCCCCCCCACCTCCTTGCCTGATCGAGACACATCAGCCCTAATGAACACAGATAACCACAGTCAGTCTGAGGTGAGCATGGGCTTGTGTTCAGAGGAGTCTGATCAAGCCTTGCCATAAAATGACACGTCTCTTTCATCAACACAGCACAAGTAGAACTTCACCATAAGCATGCCGTATCAGCACTTCTGTCTGCTCTGTATATGATAAATTAGACATGACACTCTCCAAATCTCTTTTTTACACTGACAGAAACATACATGCACACGCGCACACACACACCCCATTACAATGCAAGCCTGACTCGAGGCCTATAAACGGCCTGCCGTAAACACTGTGCTATACACAAGGCCAGATGCCTTCAAACGGCAACACATTAAATACCATTTCAAAGTGACGCGCTTTTATTTCGTAACAAAACATATCACACATAAAGTGTTGTTAATTTTAACGACGTGTGCCCACATTAAGCCTAGGGAACGACGTGCATGTGTTGTGTCTGTGGGCCTCTTCCCTTGCCTTCATTTTCTGCTCGGAGGCAGGATTGCCAACAGGAACCCAGCAAATGTGCCTCATTTTGTTGTAAACAGGAAATATGTGTGGGGATGGGACATGACGGTGGGGACAGACTGTGCTGGAGCAGCAATTCTTCCTGTTTCTGGGCTTTTAATGAATGGCCCAAAGCTCGCTGTAAAATCACTCCAGCTAACAGCCAACATAAACAGCCTGTTTTAGCAGCTGAAGATGCTGCCTGCAAATTTGCACACACAACAAAACGACTGCGCTTTATTGTATTTCTTTATTTCTGGACTGTGAGCTATCCGAAGACGATATTTCTCCACATTTCTCTGGCTTCACGAAATTTGCTTCTTGCAGTTCAAAAATTGAAAATGCAAGGACAAATGTTTGAGAAGCAAATTTTACCTGCCGCCAGTTTATCCATCCAGCAAGCCAGCAAAAATCAATTTTATAAATGTAAAACAGGTGAGTAAAATATTAAATTTACTCCAGTATTTAACAATTTTCATACTACAGTCTTAATTCAGAATTAAATAAGATATGCATGTAGATTGCACTGTTGCACACAAAAAAACTGCTGCACTCTTAATTGCATTTTTTTGTGTAGACTGTGAACTATATGCTATCTACAGATCTCTAGATAACTGATTATGCCATTCAGAATGGATCAAATTGAACATGCGTAAACCTATAAGCAGAATAACCACCTAAATAACAGAAGGGTCTATCTATCAAATTCTAAACCTGCTGCTGCTCCAGACAAGCTTTTTGGTCGGGAGCTGACATGGTGGAACAACTATACAAACTGGAGCTAAAATTAAAGAATATGATTCAACAAATTATCTAGGACTAAATGACATTTTTGTTACATTTTTGCCAAATTACCCACGGAAATTCTATATGATACCATTTCATTGCTCTTATTTAAACACTTTTAGATGTTTCACTTAATCAGAGTCATCTATTTAAAGCATTAAAAAAGGAACAAGTCTATTTACTGTTCGTCATAAAGCAGATTTGTGTTCGGTTTTAGACACAACCGCAGGACTTTAGTCTAACAGCCGGGTGGAAACGAGCATCCATCTGTGCCACCATCCAGCCCCACTGCTCCATAAACCACAAAACACACATCCATTGCTTTCTGTTAGAGACACACTCACGCCTGGGTAATCAACATAACGTTTAGGTTGAAAATGGCCAGCAGGCACTCAATGCACCACCAGAAACAGCCTTGTCCTGACCACCCAGGACGGTAGAAGTCTCTTTGAGAGCACAACTTTGCTACTCAGGTGCCTAATGTAGACAATTACTAGAAGTCAAAGGGGTTTAGGACAGACTCAGAAGGAGGAGATCATAAGAGAACGCAGGTGAAAGCTTTTGTGAGGTGGTATAAAAATGCTGACAAGATAAATAAAAAAAGAACCATATATACATGTACACACATAACAGTCAATCAAGAAAAGAAGCTGAAAACAGAGTGGCTTCTACAACAGGACAACAATCCAAAATGTATCAAAATCCACACTAAAATAATATAAATGTGATAAAAGAAAAAAGATACCTATCCTCTGCAATTACTCTATGGCTTATTACTCAATAACTACTAAAACCAAGAGGTTAAAATCTCTGATTCCACGAGGATTTGACCAGATTCTGCAAAAAAAGACCTGCTTCAATTCAGGTCTGATATGATTATTTTTATATTGAACTAGACAATTAAGTAATATATTTATGTTTTGGGTTCTCAAGTATCACAGATTTATATAACATCACTGAATGTATATTATAACAGTATTTATATAATTTACAGAAAAATCACAGTATAATTGTATATAGTAATCAATCATAAGCAATTGGAACATTCCAAATAGAGTCAGTTGAACCACCATGTTCATATCTGCACATCACAAGAAGCAAATGTATTTATCAACCATGATGTATTTATCAACCTGGTACTGTAAATATGTAATATTTACATATCTCTATTTTGTGATAGAAATTATTGCATAGTTCCTTGGATATTTTGTTCGTTAAAGTTTTGTTCGTTAAAGTCAAATATGGAAGGACTAAGCATATGCATGCATGAAGCTAAACAATACTCAAACTGTGGACACAATGTGAAAACTTGTGAATTAGTCTGATTACCCCTAATTCTTCTTGTGTCTTTGTTTTGGTTACCTTTTTAATCTGCCATTCTATAGGAGGGTTTTGTTTGATTAAAGTTGTGTGTGTGACTGAGGTGCCTGAAACTGTCACAATCAGTTCTGCCGTGTTGCCCCAGTATGTGACCTCTACTACAGAGGAAGACTAACAAGCTGCAGATCAATTGAGTCTATAGGATTAACACCAGAGAGAGAGAGAGAGAGAGAGAGAGAGAGAGAGAGAGCAAGAAAGTCTGACAATACCTTTATAATACCTTTGATAGAGTCAGACTTAAAAAAAATGAGCACAAACAAACATAAAGGCAGTAAAGGAAAAGTCCAGAGCTAAACGAAACAAAGGGAAAAAAGAGAGATGAGGAGAGGAAAGATTCCCTTAAGCCTCATCCCTCCCTCTTTCTTCTTCATGTCAATCATGCTCCCTGAAAACTATAATTGTTTTTCAGCTTCAAGCAGAATAGACACAACAAACCATAGAGAGTGGAGAAAAAAGGTCGAGAGAGAAAAAAAATAGAGATAAAGGGAGAGAAGAGGGAGGCAGAAAGAAAATGAGAGGAGAATAAACAGGAAGGGGAGAAAAAGACAAAGAAAAGAACATAGCGAGATAGAGTGAGAGAGATGAAGAAACAAAGACAAGGCAGTGAGAGAGCAAGAGAGAGAGGGCAAATGAGGATGAGAGAAAGACAGAAAGAGAAAAAGAAAGAGGGGGAGTCTTTTATTAGATATGATGGTGCGTTTCACAGCTCTCTGCCTTACAGAAACCCTATCCTGCTGATTAGTCAGCACTTTGACGTTATCTTAAGTTCCTTGTCAAAATTAATTTAGTGTGGGTGGGCCGCGGGCCTGTCGCACTCCAGGAGACAGGGAGAGGAGTGTGTGTGTGTGTGTGTGTGTGTGTGGGTGGGTGGGGTGGGAGGGGGGTAAAGAAGGAAAAAGAGAGGGAGGGAAAGGAAGAGATCCCTTTCAAATAAGCTTTAGCTTCAGTGAGCACCTAGCCATGTGGTCAGGAAACAAATAGCCTATCTGAGCGCTTATCAAAGAGGCCCTGTTTTTTTTCCACATTTTTCCCCATAGTGCCCAGGAGAAGAAGAAAAAAAAAGAGTCATGAAAGTGGATCCCGTCGACTCTGATCTGGCATACTTAGTATCCTCCAGCGCCAGGCCCGGCGGGTTATTTGTCAGGACACACACCGTCTCCATACACACACTCACTTGAGAAGCACACTCACACAAGATGGCACGTCACTGCGACTATCTACTGGAAGTGTAACAGTACACCCATGGCCTCCAGTGGGCCAGCCTTGGCTGACACTTCATTAGCCCCCCCAACTGCCGGTGGCCTCCCAATGTGTCCAATTTGATGAAGCCTAATGGATAACAGTGTTTCAATCTGGAAAAGCTAAGGCTGTTTGTCAGCCTATCTTAATCTCATTCAATTAGGAGGCAAATCTCGGACATCCTAGTGCTGGGCCAAGGCCAACCACAATGACCCATAAATAGGTTAGAGCTCAGCATGGGAGCTGCAAGCAGCGTAGGACATTTTTCTTTAACCTTTCAATGCAAAGGCAGTTGGATTATATGGCCAAAAGTATCCAGACAATGCTTTTTAAAGGAATTTAGCTGCTGTAAGGTACACCCACTGCTGTGACAGTTGTTCAACTGCATGCTCACAGCATTTATAATCTCTACAGAAAGCAATGCTAAATAGAATGTGCCACCAATGCCAAAGCCAAGCATGGTACAGAGCTAATAATCCAACATTTGTACCTGACCACACTAATGTTCTTCTGGCTGAATGCAATAAAACTTTAATTGGTATTTTAGACAGCAAGCAAGCAGTTAGTTCCTTAAGTTGATGTGTTGGACAAGGGCAAGGATCTGAGCAACTTTGATATGGGCCAAATTTTGACTGACAGATCCTTTACAATACGGCAAGTTTTGTGGGGTGTTCCTGGTACGCAGAGTTTAGTACCTACCAAGAGAGGAAATACAAAGCTGAAAAGCTTTGTATGAAAGCTAGCTCATGTGGTCCAATCTTACTGAAGAGTTACTGTAGCAATGAAAAAGTGCATGATAGCTATGATGAAAAGGTGTCAGAACAAACTTCTAATTGCAGTTTATTATGTATGGGCCTTTGAGGCTCTCTTGTGTATGGGGCTTTTAGGCAGACGTGGGTCATAAAAACCCTGCCCTGTGCATCATTAAGTATTTTTTATTGTGGGATGACTAAATAAAGTCCATCAATAGGTCAGCACTATTCTGTCTGCACAGAATGTCTGGCTGCACAGAATGAACACAGTGCTTTCAGAACAAGTGCTTAAAAACTGTTGAAAGATATAACAACATTCTCTGTGGGCCTATAACAAAATAGTGTATTAAAACAAAGACTTAGCATAGCCCATATATTAAATAAAATCACTGGAAAACTTTCTTGCCTTTTCAAAAACACTGACGGTCTTGCCTCTTCTCTGCTTCATACTCTGCATGGCGATCAGGATGTTTTGATTTTATATGATAAATTAATCCTGACTTCAAGAAAGTCTTTGTGGATACACAAAAGGGGCTGTTGAGCTCAGTCACCATCCAATGGCTGCGTCTCTACAATAAGACGTGCCGCTGGTGAACAGTAAATTATTGAACTGTAAAAATTATCGGTGATAACCCCTATATTTTACTAGTTTTATTACTAAGAATTACACTAATTTATTACTGTATTTACCTATTTATACTAGGGCTGGGAAGTTAATGCGTTAATTAGATTAATTAATCACAGAAAAAAATAATGCGTTAATATTTTTAACGCAATTAACGCGTATAGACACGTGACGTTACACTTTGTAGAACTGCAGCCAGATACTCTT
>JBBPDH010000037.1:5315923-5328179 GCA_037974565.1 Clupeocharax schoutedeni
AATCGGTTATCGGCAAGTACAGACCAACCTAGCTATCGGTATCGGTAAAATTCAATATCGGTCGACCTCTAGTTGATACACACATCCCAGGGTAAGGTTGTCATGCCATTTATACAACACTAAGCTCTCTACCCACTCTAGAACTTCTATATTCCCACAGGGTGAAGCACAGCCATACTTTCTCAGCATGTTCAGCAATGTTCTGAATGACCTACTGCGAAATAATCCTACCTGGGGCTCTCCTGGGAGTGTGAAGTACTTTCTCCAGATCCTACAGTGCCCACAGTGTAAAAATGGAATCTGGCCACTCCTACAGACATCAGTGAGGTACAAAATCTAGCATGTTCATAATGTCTCACATTAGTCATATGGCCAGAGTATGAGTATTAAATATGTTATTTCTGTTTCTGTTTCTCTTTTTGACTCGAGGTTTTGTTTGGGAAACACAGCTACCTGTCACTCATTGCTTAGCCCCGCCTCTCCAGAGCTTGTCTTCTTCCATAGTAACCTGCAGGCTATCTTTCTCAGACTTTTTCAACTGGAACTTTGTTCTGCTAGTTCGCGGTGAGAATCTGAATGAAAGTCCATCTAGGACTTGACTAATCCAGGATTTTACAAACTCATTTAGTTACATTTTAATAACTGCAATAAGTTTTACTTTAATAAAGTGTTGAGCTGATTTATACAGTTAGTGTGTGTGTGTGTGTGTGTGTGAGAGAGAGAATGTATTGATGTAATAGTAATATTATGGATTTGTATGAAAGAGGCATGAGTAGGTGGATGTGAATCTTGTGATGTGTGCAGTGAGGGAGGCTCGCGAACGTCTGTGCTCTACAGCATGTTCTGGAACGTGTGGGAGAAGTCAACGCTGAGCTCCAGGGCCCTGCAGCAGCTGGTTGAACTGCTGGTGGAGGCTGTGCTCTGGGGTCTCCACTCCACTCAGGTAGAGGTCTTGCTCTGACAGACTATCACATTCTCACCAAATGTTGTTTTAAATCATATGTTCACTTTAATATAAAAATTTAATATTATTATTATTATTATTATTATTATTATTATTATTATTATTATTGTTGTTATTATTTTAAAGCAACATTTAAAATGCCAACTTCTTTATACATTGTGAGAATGTGTTATGACTAATGGACCAATAGGAATGCACCAGATTTAATTAAATTACTTATTGTTCTTCGTTACATAACATTATACTACATTTAATGTTAAGAATCTGTTTTACCTCCTCATATTGTATTCTGAAGATTTGAGGCAGTGTTAAAACAATGATGTGGTTCATTTATTTACATTTCTGTAATTGTTGCAATGGCATTGGTAATTTAAAAACAAAAGGATTTGTTTTTGTTTGGACTAGATTCCAGGGTGTTCAGACACACTTTAGGGAAACCCAATGTGTATCTAACAGTTGTAGATAAAGTAGATCAATGTAGAGAATGTAGATCAGTATCACTTTATTGCTCAATCCCTGGTTGTTGGTGCTCTGTGTTGATCCATTAGGAGTGGAAGGGAAGACTGCTGGCCGTTTTGCAGGAGATCTTGGCTACAGTGGTGGAGTACTGGGCTCAAGAGCATAGTCAGCTCAACAGCCGTCTAGTGGACAAAGGCTTCCCGGACTTGGCGGAATACATAGCTATTTTGTGCCAAGGTAACGCTCGTTAACCTATTTTCCACAGTAATGGGCAAATAAGGCCATGTGCACAATGATTAAGGGCATTTTTCTAGTGAAGTATCCTCAAATACCCTATTATCTCACATTTTTGACAGTTCAAGGTTTCACTCTGTCTCTGCTGCTCTTTCTCTCTCTCTCTCTCTCTCTCTCTCTCTCTTTGTCTGTCTGTCTGTCTGTCTGTTTCTCTCTCTCTCTGTCTGCCTCATTCTCTCTTTTTTTTTTTTTCTTTCTCAGACCTCCAACCGGACGCTCTGAAGGCACTGGTTCCCATCGTCCAGCCTCCTCGCCTCAAAATGCTCGTTGCTGACGCCATCTACAGAAACATCTGCTCCAAAAATGGCCTGCTCATCCAACCAGAGCCCCTCTCATTGCTCAAAATAGTATGGTCCAATGATTTTAGGAACCAGAATGATAAATTAACCCAAAGATTGTTGAATTTGTACTATATCACCATCAGTGCTTGTGTTTTGTCTGTATCATGTAGCATTATTATAGAGGAAAGAGTGATTTTAAAGTGCCTTTCTTTTTTAAGGTTTCTTCCTATCTGAAAGCCCTGGGGCAGTTGTGTGGGCGCACTCCCATACATACATACAATCATGGGGCTGAGAGAAGTGTCTGTGCCAGCTCAGATAGACAGGTGTCAGACGTAGGGTGAGTAATACACACACATACACAGGACCACCTGGCTATAGATGGAAATCTAGCCCAGGGGACAACAATAGAACACAAGGCTGTCCAACGTGCTTATGTCACTGTAGATCAATGAATGAGGTAGGGGTGGGTGGGGGAGTGATGGCAGGAGGGAGAGATATGGAAGAAGCCCCACAGTTATATTTATCTACACAGGCAGCCGTTTTCCACTGTGCCCCCTGCTACTGTTGACACTGCTTACTGGCTGCATGCTGGGCACTGATGCACACACACATACTGCCAGGGCCTGTGAGGGAGGAATAGCATCATTTAGAAGCTTTGCTTCCTGTATCTGCTATTGGATTTGACTCTAAGTATTCACCAATCCAGCATTTTCTTTCTTTGCCCCAATTCTGATATTGGATATGGAAAATTGCGTTTGTGTAAAAAAAAAAAAAAAACGGAATCAGTCATATCTGACAAATGAAGTCTGATCAATAAAGTTAAGTTCAATGTCAATACCAGTTTGGTCAGCTTGATGCATTGCATTTGTACTGTACTGTAATGCAGTCATCAGCTCCTTTTCTTTCTTTAAATAATCTTATTCTTAGTTACACACAACAGTGGATACCCTCTTCATTGTCCCCTCAGCTGTCTTCTGAACCATAATTACAGTATATAACTAATGATCTAGCCTCCCATCACTGGTACTATTACAACAGTGAAGGCAAAACTGTATAGTGAGTGTTCTGGGTGTCTGTAATGGAGCCATTGTAGCTCATCATGGGGTATTAGTGGGGGGTTAAGATGCCTAATGGAGAGAGATGGGTTCTTCGTTTACTAGCCTCGGTTGAACTGGTCTCTGCTTACGGCCCCCAGCCTGAGGGGAGAGGTGCTGTAATTGAGCCTGTGTTTCACTCCTCTAGGCCTAATCAGCCAGTGATTATTGCCTTTTTCAGTCCCACACACAGCTGTGGATATGTGTTCATTCCACTCAGAGCCTTAAACCAAACTCTCAGAAACACCTATGGCCAGTTAAACTTTTATTCGGTGGTGTTTTCAAACAGGAATTGATTTGTGTGATCTGGAAGACATTTTTGTAAATAGAAATAGTTTTTGTTACTATTACACAAGCATTGCATTCCCTAAACAATAGTTATTGTCATAAGACATTTAACATTTGTTTGTATATATTTTATATATGTAAATCTATACTTTGGAACAAAAAATCATAACTGTTCACACCATATAAATGACAGAATTTTTTAACATCTCCAAAAACAGGAAAAAGTAGTCAGATTATTATGACAGTATGACAGATTATCTACCAACAGTATGCTGGTAAATTTTCATTTTGGCCAAATGTATCAAAACCCTACATAAGTTAATATACCAATAGTTAATTCTGTGCCCATTTCTGTTGATGCTTTCGTCATGGAAATTTTGAGCCAGTGTAAAGGGCAGTTGTTTAAAAAAAAAACAAAAAAAAAAAACTTGCAATGCAAGGTTTTGTGACAGTGTGTGTTTCTGATGATGACTGCATTCTGTATCTGCTAATGAGTCCTGTGAATAAGAATGATAGCTCTCTGCATCTAGCCCCAGACTGTTGTTTGCCTTGAGTTTTCTTTAACTGTTTAAAATTCACTTCCAAGCTTCTCCTTCTATAACCCAACGGCACTTTTCTGAATAAAAGACACAGCAGAAGTCTATTAAATGAGTGCATATGGGTTATGAAAAAGTACATGCTCTTGTTTTAGTTTATAAAATGTTGCTAAAGATGTGGAAGTAGCTCCTATCTCCCATCTCTTTGTCACACAAACATATACAGACAAACATGGAAACAAAAGGACACAGATTCATGCACAGTCCACAGATGTTTACTCCTCCCCTCTAATAGGAAGTTAAGTGCCTGTGTGTATGTTTGTACTGCAGTGCTGGGAGTGCTCGTCTTGCTTCTGAACAAACCAATTATGAGCGAAGGAGAGCTGTTTGTTGTGGGATTCTGGCCCTTTTTCCTCTCTGGCAGGCCTGCATCTCACGGCGCTGGGAGAGGACCTGACAGCACTGTGCTATTAGCATGCGCAGGCTAGCAGGAGCCTTCACTTTTCTGCCCGCTTAATTGGCATTGGCTGTTTGCGGTCAGCGTTCCTGTGTATTTAAGTATTGCAGCATATGGGGGTTAAAAACAACAAATTGTGATACACTCAGCTTTCTGGAGCTGCCAGATTATTGGTTTCACTGTCAAAACTGCATTCAAAATGTTTTTTTTTTCTGTTTTCCCCAGTACACTGTGTGCCACATATGATTTGTTAATTGTTTTTCACTGTATTGGCTCTTTGCAGCACTGACACAGGTAGAAAGCTGAAGTTTGCAGCTCACCACAGCTGAAAATTACACTCAAATGGGAAGAAGCTTCTTAAAGAGTTTTGAAAACAAACAGAAACTATGTGCAAGAGTTGCACAATATAATATCTCAGTCCTTATGATATTTAGCTGTGGAATGTTAGGATGACAGAATGCTGCAGTATGCAAATGGATCCTGAACACTACTTTTTACTTTGTGACTAGGGCATTTTGACCAATGACTGCTTCAGATGAGTTCATGTAATTGGGGCCTTTATTTATTTTTAACAAAATGACAATTTTAAAAGCATGCAAGCTTCACATTACAAGAGCAGCTATTTTAATTATATCCTACATTAAAAATTTTAAGTGGGGAAATTTTACAACATAATTTGCAATTTTATAAACAAAATGAGTGTCACATTTTAAAATCTGTTGGGCCCTAAGCTTTAGTGCATACTCTTTCTCAGAATGTTTCCTGAACATGAGTCCCCTCTCATCACCCTTTTCACCCACAGCAGTGACTCAGACAGGAACACACTGCCACTCTTTGTAACCTATCTTCACCAATCCGCCCTGCGGTGGAGCAGCACTCAGAAGACCATTTATCCACAGCCCCTTATAGACTAGGCCATGGACTCCAGTGTGGAAGAGTGCCACCAGGCCCTTTAGATGGCTGTCTCTTTGGATAAGAGTGCCCTCTGCATAGTCCCGGTGCGCTCTGCTGGTTGTTAGCCTCTAAAAGGGGGATGTACTTTGATGCCCGAGTCTTCACTTTGGCCTGACAAGATGCTGCTCTCTGGCTGTTTTTGAGTGCTACTGATCTAATGAAATCTCTCAGCCCATTTGTAGTGATGTGCTGTGTGATGTTTGGGGCAGTGCACATTTTTGGGGCAGGGTTTTTTGAGATGTTTTTTATCGTCATGTCATGCGAGGTTTGAAGCATGTTATGTTCTATAATGTAGCCAAACTAGAGTATAGAATAGAATACATTAATTATGTACAGGTTTCTCTCTCTCTCTCTCACTCTGTCTCTGTCTCTCTCTCTCTCGCTGTCTCTCGCTCTCTCTCTCGTGTCTCTCGCTCTCTGCTAAAACCTCTTCTGAGAGTTTGGGTTTGTGTATGTGTGTTTTGTGTTCAGAGAGAGAAATCGAGTGGGCGGCTCAGGCTCGGGGATGGAGAACGTCCCAAGAGGCTTCCACAGAGTCAATCCTGCAGGTAAGAGCACAAAACACGCACGCACTCATGTTCATAATAATAATTTCTGCCTGCTTCTTTTCGCAGGACGTACTCCACTTGCTCATTAGTTCTCAGAGTTCACGAAACATCAGTGGGCTTTGTCTTTTGTTTTGTTTTCACTTTTAGCATCCCATTTAATCGCTTGTGGACCTCAAAGTGAGCAATTTTTATTTATTCTCCTTCAAATACATGTTTTTGGTTTTTTGATTTAATACAAACGGGGATAAACCTTGGGTTCTTTAGAAACCGAAACTGCACTGCCAGGGTCAAAGGCACCTTACAAGACCACACAAATGCGCATCATAACTTGCAGGACCAGAATTTACATGCTGCACACAGTGTATTTGCCTTTGGTGCTTTAGTAGAGGAGTGGAAAAAGAGAGCAGGAAAAGTACAAAAAAGCAATACACAAACATGCTTGTCAGATCCCCACTTTAGGAATATTAAACACTGCAATTAGAATGCTGCTATAAGGAGAGAGAGAGAGAGAGAGAGAGCTAGCTTGTGGCTGGAAGTTTTGGTAATTAGGAGGCTGGCACACAGAATGAACCCACCAAGGTGTCAGTGCCCATCTTCCCGCCACCTGATCAGAAAAGACCCCACACCTGAGCATGGAACAGAGGAG
This sequence comes from Clupeocharax schoutedeni, assembly GCA_037974565.1. Lineage (NCBI taxonomy): Eukaryota > Metazoa > Chordata > Actinopteri > Characiformes > Alestidae > Clupeocharax > Clupeocharax schoutedeni. Next base: position 5,322,445 of record JBBPDH010000037.1, read on the forward strand.
ACCATAGGGAAGAGTGAGGGAGAGTGAGATGGATAGAAAGAGAGAGACAGAGACAGCCCCGCTTCCAAGAGACTTCTGCTCCTTGCCTTGTGTTGTTTTTGCACTACGTGTTCCCTATACTGATGTGCCGGGACATCAATTTTTGATGATGCATCCACAGGCTCTCAGCCATATACTGTATTTCTGAAAGCTGATAGGTGGTGCAGCGCTGCTCACAGTGTGTGCTGGTCCTCTGTGCCTTGTTAACTTCATCCTGCGCCATCTGACCACAGAATGCACTCTGCTGATATGTGGTTCAGGCACTAGGTGAATACTGTGCAGAAGTCTTAAATAATTATATGAAAAGCTTTTTACCTGGTCAGTAAGTGTTTTTGTTTCTGTAAAATAAGAACCTCAGTAACCTTAAAATTACTATAGATACTATCACAGTAAATAGCAATTTTATGTATGCTAGGGTGTTCGTGTAACCACTTGCAAACCTGGCTCAATCAGTACTTAATTTATTAAGTCAGGTGTGCTGCTAATGAACTGTCACATATCCAGGCCATGACTGGGGACATAGGGCTGAAATCTGGAACCAAAGCTGCATTCTCACCAACTCACAATATACAACTATATTTTTCTGCATTTACATTGTCCGGACACGTTGTTTGACAGAAAGTTGCTTAATTAATTTGCATGTCTGTGTTAAACTTAAACTTTTGCACAAGTGTGTGTGTGTGTGTGTGTGTTTCTTTCTATATAGTGACCAAGTGTTTCAAAGTTCTGTGGTTACTGTTTTTAAAGTTTATTTTTCACCCGGCATTTCACTGTGGACTAAAAACGTTTTGCAATTAATCAAAACTTATCTAATTAGTCTAAAGTTTATTGATAAAAATAATGAACTATGGTGAACAATAAGAAACTCTGAAAGGTCCTTTAAAGATTTTTTGGAAAAAAGCAAACAAAAAAGACTTCAAATAGATTGAAACTAATATTCAATTTTCCTTTTTTTTTAAATGTAATGTCCTTGAAATTTCTGCATAAATTTTCATAGTCCATAATGAACTATGTAATGAACTAATGAACTGTATATGAGCCTCTTGGTTTCGACTATTTATCTCTTCTCATCTCAGGAGTGGTAGGCCAGCAAATATTGCTCCTAGAGCAGGGCATGTTATAATCTGAGGTCACAAAAATAACCCAGGGTAGTTTCTAAGAAACTAAATGCCTTCACTCAGATTGATGAAGCCCGAGTCCACCCTCCAGAAAAGCATTGCTGCCCATCTATAGTTTGCTAAAAATGTGGACAAGCCAGAAGCCTATGTGGACCAGTCATGTTTTCTGGACAGATGAGACCAAAATAGTTTGGTTTAAATGAGAAGTGTTGTGTTTAAATAAATAAAACTACTGCGTTCCAGTATAAGAACATTATCCCATCTGTAGAACATGGTGGTGGTAGCAGCATTATGGTTTGTGCCTGACAGCTTGCCATCATAGATTGAATAATGAATTCTGAATCAACAATCCTGAGCACAAGCCATTCTACCAAAGGATGGAAAAAGAAGAGAAAGTTTATGTTTAGAATTACCAGGTAAAAATGACATTAATCCAATAACAATATTGTGAAAGGACCTGAAGCAAGCAGTTTATTTAAAGTTATCATGTAAAGAGGAATTGCCTAAAATTCCTGATCAGCAGTCAGTGGAAACAGTTAGCTCCAGTTATTGTTGGCAGACCAGATAATGATAGAAAAATAATTTGGCCAAATGTATTTTTGTGTTCTTGGAATATAACCCCCACAAATAGCAGGGGATTACTGTACTGTACATTTTTTGAAAACTACTAAAACGATTAAGTTACATATTGGAATTGTTGCCAGGGCCCACATATAAGGTTATTTGTTACATAAAGTTTAACATTAATCAATTTTATTATAACTTTTGCTTTGCTAATTTGCTCAGTTTATTTCTACCAACCCCCATTCCCTTGTAATATCTGGTGTAAATTTGCAATTTTGGTCTTAATTGACAAGCTATTCAGTTGAAAATATGCACTAAAAGCCCATGAACACTCGTTTAGACCAATTCTGACTTCTTTAAACCATTAGCTAATGTCCAGCTGAGCTGTCTTGCCTAGCCTCACACATCATGCAAGCAAACACACTCCTCCAGACAAGGAAAAAAAGACCAGCGTGCATTTGACAACTCCACTTAAGTACGCAACGTTGGGTAGTTGGGGAATTTATAGAAAAGGACAGGACAGATTTATCCTTTCCGTGCTTGTAAATGCTGAGTATGCAATTATCCTTATAATGGAGGCGTTGTGTCCAAATTGGAGCCATTAAAATGATTTAACTGGCTGAAGATTGGGTCTGGCATTTCTGAGGATGTGTACACACTGCAAGTTAAGAAATGTTTAATCACGGGGTTATAGAGCCTATTAGCCGGAGAAAAAGGACCACGACATGCCGAGACCAGCCACGATGCCAAGCTAGTCATTAAGTCATAGTTTTATTGCCTTCTGTTTGTTTCATTTCTTTACGATCGACTGCTAATTAGCTTGGTTCGTTCTAAGCCTTTTTGAGAAACAATTTTCACACTTTTTGGGTGTTTGGTGGTTTGTTGTACTTTCGTAGTAGAACCACTGTTTTCAGTGAACAGATATTATGATTTTATTCATTTTTTGTTTTCAAAAAGGAAAAAAGTTGATCTACCATCATCATAAGTGTATCTTTTCTTGGGCATATATTTTTCCACTCACTGGGAAATGTTTTATACTCCTGCTGCTTGGCTTGGATGTGCGTCTCTTTTGGGAAAATTGATTGAAAGGTGTTTCAGGTAGACAAAGTGAGTCTGTGAGTTCCAAAAAAACCATTTTGGCACCTTTAGGAATATGTGCACGGTTCTTGGGGAAAAACCTCTAATTGGCTTGAACTGTTTACATTATGATAAGACTATAAAGGTTCTTGTGTCATTCAGAACTTTTTTTTTTTAGAGAATGGCTTCTTCTGTGGCTTTGCTCCAAAGGACCCTTTTAGACAAGTTTATGTTTGAGTGTAATAGGTCTAGGATGACTGTTGTTTTCCATGGTCTGTTTCAGGAGGGCATGGCGAAAGGTTTAGACACAGCATGGGGTTCCTCTGTTTGTTTCTTGGTGGGCAGTGCTGCTTTGTTTAACAGCTGGCATTCAATCCCAGAATGGTTTGGCTTGCGATCTAGTACACAAGCAGTAATTTCCATAGCTTTCTTGACTTTTTCTTTCTTTACTATATTCTAAACAGAAGATATTTAGAATATAGATGAAGCCCTTCAGTGACATTAACCACGTTTGGTCACTTTCTTTTCTTTTTCTTTTTCTTTTTTTTCTTTTTTGGCCCCTTAAAAGCTCATTTTTTGTGTTTGTCCCTCTTGAAAGACGTCTCTTGAAACGTAATGACGTCTTGATGTTGAAGGGCTTGCAGCATCTCTTCTTTTTCTTCTTTTTCCTCCTTCATCTACAAGAAAGGGCACAGTCTGCCTTTCTTTCCTTCCTTTTTTCCGCTCTCGCTTTTTCAGCACGCCGGGTTTTATCGAGCTGGCCAAGGCTGGCGCCCTGGTGAGAGCTAGTAAAGCATTTATTAGCAGCTTTGCACTGGCGTATTATACTGGCGGCCACAGAGGCACTCATGCTTGGCCTTTAACTTTCTTGTGATGTTCAGCCATACATGAAAAAAAGAGGAGCAGGGCAAAGCAGCCTCTAATATATTCTCCATTTCATATAGCATCAGCAAAAGAAGTGATGGAAGAAAGGGGAGGAGTGGCAAGAAAAGAAAATGTAAATAAAAAAAGCCTTCGGAGGCTTTTGAGGCAGGGGTGTTGTAGTTTGCTGACTGAATATCACGTGGGCCCGTTTGTGATGCCCAGTGGAGCTTTTGAACCATGGCTGTGTGAAAAATCCTGTTGGAGGCTTTGTGCATGGGCTGTGTACCATAACTTCAGACAGTCGAAACAATACTGGACAGGAAGGAAGCCTCTTTTTTCCCACAATCACAACTTCGGGCAGCTAATGTAAGTGTGGAATGTGCACTGTCTGTCGGGGGGTGAAGGGCTAAAGAACGAAGGGGGAGTGGAAGAGGGAAGAGGCACAGAGATGTATTTATTTTTTTGCTCGGTCTGTCAATTCTTATTCAGTTGTGTGATTTTTTTTTTTTTTTTTAAAGTCTTTTAAAATTAATTCTTGTTTTACATTGGGTTACATTGAAGTATTAGGGCAGTTTCTTTCTTCCCCTTCTTTCTTCTTGTTTCGCTGGCATTTGGGGTGTTTCTGGGACAATGGGCAAGACACACCCAAATTTTGGACGATATCCGCTTGTGTTATCCGTCGCTCTCTCTCTCTCTCACTCTCTCTCTCTCCCTCTCTCTCCCTCTCTTTCTCTCTCTCCTTCATTTGTGTGTAGGGGAGACACTCCTCCATCGAGCCTGCAAGAGGAACCAGGTGGAGACACTGCTGCACATCCTCAGCCTCCCTGGGACGAACGTCAATGTTAAAGGTGGGTTTCTTCATCTCTCTACTGGTAGCTCCCTAGACCCTTCCCATTTTACGTGCAACGAATGATTCATTCTGGTAAAGAGAACGTCATAACCTTAAAGTTAAAATGTATGGGTGTGTTTGGCAGCAGCAGGTTGGGTTTCATGTAGTGTCACGCTAATTCTACACTCACCCTTTTTAATCCAGATATGTCGTGCAGATTCTTATTTTCTGCGTAATTTTTTTTTCACATTTCTGAGTAAATGAGTTAATGCCTCTGATGCCTCGATTTAAACAGATTTACTTATAACATGACAGCCTTTATCATGTTATATAAGTGAGGCCTCTGTTTTAAAACACATATTGCTATTATTTTCTTTATTAATTTAATTGCTCATTGCTCATGGTACAGTTGCAAAGTAGATACATCTTTACATCTGCAAGACATATTGCACCGTGTATTATTTAAAACTAAGTAAACAAGCCATGCAAAAATCAAATGCCCTCTGCTGTGTAGATTTGGGTTGCAAAGTCACCTTTATGATGGTTAAAAATAAAAAATATAATGCATGAGTGTTTGTTCTGTTTTGCTGGTTATCTGAGAGCTTTAGCTGTTTGTGTACAGCTGCATTTACATAAGCTTGGGTGTTACTATTTTGGCCTTGAAGTGTCATGCTGTTGTCGCAAAGCCTTTGCATTTTCATATTGTGTGTGCGTGTGTGTGTGTGTGTGTGTGTGCGTGTGTGTGTGCGCGCGCGCACGCGTGCGTGTGCATGTTTGTAGACCATGCTGGCTGGACACCACTACATGAAGCGTGTAACCATGGCAGCACTGAGTGTGTGGCGGCCCTCCTACAACATTGCCCCGGCCTGCAGCTGGATAGTCAGGTGCAGGGAGTGAGCCCACTCCACGATGCGCTGCTCAACCAACACACAAACATTGCCAAAATGCTGCTGCACCATGCAGGTTAGATCTCTCTCTCTCTTTCTCTCTTTCTCTTTCTCTCTCTTTCTCTTTCTCTCTCTCTTTCTTTCTCTCTCTCTCTCTCTCTCTCTTTTCATGCACGCCAATGACTAGTAATATAAAGACTTTTTATGCATCAAGTTCACATTGTAATCCAAATAAGAGGTACAGTACTTGCAAGTTAAAGCTCTAATGCATAGGTGTCAATGCATAGGTGTCAAACCTGTCCAGAAAGGGCCGCTGTGGGTGCAGGTTTTCATTCCAACCAAGAAGGAAGCACACCT
>JBBPDH010000037.1:5345534-5358529 GCA_037974565.1 Clupeocharax schoutedeni
AGAAGGGAACCAAAGAACACACACGAGACCAGACCAAACAGAGAACATAACACAGAACATGCCCACGTGCCATAACAACATAAAAAGCCCCAAAACCCCAAAACAAAAGCAGTGGCTAAGGTGCCACTGACCGGAAACCTAACACTTTGTTTTGGCTCAACGCATGCTGCTAATGCTAACTGCTAAAGCTAATGTTTTTTTAAGCAATAAAGTTTTCTGATGCTGATTATTTATTTACCTTTACATTTTCTTTAAGGGTAAGTAATTAAACTGAGTTAAAAATTTAATTAAAGTATTATGGGAGCATATTTGGGGGCATATTTACAGTTTACACACAATTAGGTATTTTTAGGTATTTTTATTTTTATTTATTTATTTTTTTACCAAAACACATGTTTTTTTTTCACAATACGCAGGTGCTCTTGGAACATAATCCCTGTGAAAAGCGGGGGATTACTCTATTTATATATAAACACATGACCCTGTCACTACTGTACTATAATGTATGTGTGATAATCGTATTATGTGTAATGTCACTACTTATGTCACTATTAACTTGGTATATAAAACTCCAAACAATTATTTGTACTTTTAACTTCAGCAGTAATTTCATCTTTAATATTTATATACCATTCTTACCAACCACAGCATTGTGTATATAATATACAGTTTTGTGTTTTGTACATTTTCAGAGAATCTTTGACTTTTTATTTTGACAGTGTACTATATTTTCTATTGTCCTTTGGACCACTTTTGGTAAACACTAACAACTACGTACCAATAACACCCTATAAGACCTGCCATTTTGAAGATACTCACAATCTGTCATCTAGCCATCACATGGTGGTGTTCAGATCTGTAGACTTTTACTTCATAATACACATCAATTTCAAGAGCATCTCCAAAATGGCAAGTCTTGTGAGGTGTTTGTGGCATGAAGTGGTTACTAATTACCAATAGTAGGTAATGGAAAACAATAACTGACTGTCCTTCATGATGTCAGAGGTTCATCAATGCAAGTGGGGAGCAAAGGCTAGCCCTTTCTGGATCAATCCCTCAGAAAAGCCTGATGATCCAGACAAACTGGTCCAATCAATGGATGCCCCATCTTGCTGTTATTCTCGTCACACCTTCAAAAGTCTTGTGGAGCTGTTTTGATGGCACTGGAGGGACACAACTTAAGTCCAGTGGTTTAATACTATGGCTGAGCAAGTTTTGGTAACACTCCCATTTTGAATATAAAAGGTTTTGCAATAAAAAAAAAGTCCTAAACCAAAAGATGATAAAAAATATTTAATAATCTTCATATTTTTTCCTCAAAAGTAATAGACATTACATCTGGTGCAACTATTTCAGCGCTGTTCTCCTACCCACTCCCTCCACCTGCATTCATTCCCACCTCATCCAACCGCTGGAAGCTTAATGATGATGGAACAGGCAACACTGCAGGCTCAAGGAAAAATGACACACATATAACTATACATCATAAACATCTGACCATTTACAAGCATATATATAATATACAGTAGGAATATTTACATAATTTAAAAACAAAACTCAAATCTTTTCAAAATCTGGTGCAAATTAAAGTGCCTATTTCCCTTTGCCTTTTACTGAAATATTACATTCTACATCGATATTGGTCTTTATTCCTATTGTTAAAAAAATTCCACTTTGGTTTGCTTGCAAACATAGCATATATGCCTTTAGAAAATGCATTTCTTTCTCTTCTGTGGGATGCAAAAACTACACACGATATATCCATTGAACAATTAAAAGAAAGTTAAATAACACATACACATTCAGGCTTAGAAAATAGTTCAGCAGGTTCAAAACTGTTCTTCAATAGTGCTGCTTCTTCTTCTTCCTCCCTTTATATGTTTCTTTTTCTTTGATGGGGATCACATTGGTACCATCACTGTGTTGGTCAATGGGGAGCGTGTTGTCTTTGTAAGGAAATGCTCTCAAACAAATCAATGGGCTTTCCATATGACAGACGTGTTCATACGAAAAGAAGAAAAGCCAACAGGGATTTTTCCCTTCTTTCCTTGTGGAGGGACTGCAGCAGAATGGAAGCCTCCTCTGATGGCGCTTTTTTTTTTTTTTTGCTGTGATCTTTCAACACTTGCTCTGCTCAGGTCCCTCAAGAGGCTCTCCCACAGGCCAAGCCGTGACCTCCCTCTCCGATGGATGGATGAAGGCGAGGAAACGAGTGTGAGTGCCGAACTCGGAGAAAGATGACAGGAAGAGGTTCAAAAAGAGAGAAAAAAGAGCAAACTACGCTCTCCTAGTCCTCTCCCCTCCGCAGCAGCAGCGGCGCTAAACTCCTGCCCTCGCCGCACCCCAGCCAAGTCCCCAAAGCAGCTTGTCACACACTATCGACGTTTTCGTCAAGAAGACTATTCCCTACAATGAAAAACACCCACAGAGCTGTTTGCCTCTCTAAGTTTGGCTGCCTGTCATGATATTTGGAAAAGTGGAAGTTGAAGTAAACACAGTACAGGGGCATGTAAAGTGCTCGGACTTGCTCTTTCTTCATCCATGCCCCCTACACTCAGATAAACAACTTGCAGTCTTTCAGTTTTCTGAATTTTGGCAATAACGGTGTTGATGCAATTTGTTTAAATTAGATGGAAAAGAGGCACACATTTAAATAAAGCAGATTCAGTGCATAACTTCTCTCAGCATATATCACCCCTGCAACCCCCCCACCCCCCAAACCCCCCCCACCCCACCCCACACTGGGACCAGTCGTGAGAGAGAGATCAAAGCAGAGAGCTGTGTGGGAGCTGAGTGCGTTTGGGTGGTGCAGCAGTGCCAGTGTAGGGCAGGGGAGAGGGGACGCTTTCCGAACACGATTAGTGATTAGCATGACGTTCTGCCGCCACACGCGCCGTTGTGTCTAACCGCGCCCACATTCATATTAGCAGGGTGGCACCTCGTGGCAACCCTTGCACACTGCAGCACTGGATGGGACAAAGGAACGTAAAGTTAATAATATTGTGGAGGAGAACAGACTTAGACTGGGCTAAACAGAGATGCTTTCATAGAGTTTCATAAAGTAGGACCTCACAACTTTTAAGGGTTAAGCCCAAGCCTGCCCAATATGATTATGCCACATTACTGAGAAATCCTGCATTGTGAAATGGTCCCTCTTTAACTGATACAGATAGTGTTAACATGTCAGCCTTTAATTGTAATAATACATACCATAAACGAACAAGCATGTATCACCCATACCAAATTACATGAAATAAATATAAAAGATGACTAAATACTGGCAGTTGGGCATGAGGGTTGTGTTTTTTTCCATAAGCACTTTAGTTACAGCCATAAATCGAACTGTAACAGGCTTTGCTGACAACTCTAATAACTACTGGCTAACAGCTGCAGAGGGCTTTGGGTATAACTCTCACTGTGCTGTGGAAATTGCAGGGTGCAAACCCCTGCAAATCTAACCGTTAGATTTCCCCGACAAGATCGAGACGAGACGTGTTGGTGCGGTTGGGTGTATTATCAGCTGATCCTGCTATTTGTGGCTGAAGCCGTTCACTCCAGACTCCCTCTGCTGCGATGGAAGGACACCTTGGCTTTTAGAGCCGTCTGCCTAATGCCAGCCCATGACAAATAGCTCTGGCTGTATGACTCTAAAAGGGGTCAAGAGCTTTTCACACCCACCTCTGCACAAAAAAAGTAAACAAGTGAGGCAGAAACCCTCATGGCAATAATTAAAATAAAAAAACTCCTCTTTTTCACATTCACCGTTTGTGCTCCTCTGGACTGTATATTGTCAAGGAACAGAGAACTGAAGAGAGAGGGAGAAAGAAAGAATGGATGAAAGGTTGGATAAAAGAAAGAAAGCAAACAAGAAAGGAAGAGAGAAAGAAAGGCAGAACATCTAGCCTGTCCAGACCAGTGCTTTTCTCCTTGCCGTGCTAAGTCCGAACGTTGTGTGTGGGAGATCCACGGGAGAAGGAAGAGAGCTACCCCAGGTTATTTTTCTTTCTTTTATTTGGGCTGTGACTGGGATCCAGTTTCAGCTCTCGATACTGCACCTGTTAAAACACACATACACAAACACACACACACACACAAGATCAGGTGGGTAGTATTAGGAATGTAGTGATAGCGGGAGAACGATGGGGGCTGCTGTGTATGTGAAAAGCTTCTGGGAAGGGCCCAGAAAAACAAACAGCAAAGAGGTCAGTATGCCGGCTGTCCAGGAAACCAAGAGCCAACTCTATATTAAATCCACTTTTGAAGTCAGCATACCAAGACATTTTAGACAGTGCCATGCTTCCAACGTTTTGGATGCAGTTTGGAGAAGAACATTTTCTATTCCAGCATGACTGTGCCCCAGTGCACAAAGCAAGCTCCATAAAGACATGGTTGGATGGAAGAACTTGACTGGCCTGCACAGAGCCCTGACCTCAACCCCATCCAACACCTTTGGGATGAACTGGAGCAGAGATTGCAAGCCAGACCACATATCGTCAAACCCCAGCACCTGACCTCATAAATGCACTACAGAATGAATGGGCAAAAATTTCCACAGAAACTCCAATATCTTGTTGAATGCCTTATAAGAAGAGTGGAAGCTGTTATAGCTTCAAAAGGGATGCTATACTAAAGTTAATGTATTTGAATCCAATGTCATTAAAATCCCTGCTGTTGTAATGGTCAGGCGTCCCAAAACTTTTGTCCACATAGTGCATGTCATTCAGTTCTTTGGCATGCTGTTTAATCCCTCAAACACTTGGATTATTATTCATATACTAATGTACTGTTCATAGATTTATGAATGCATAATTATTAACCTATTATTATTATTATTAATAGTAAACAGGCTTCTAATTCACACAATTGCTCCCTGTCCCCAAATATAGCAAAACTAGACATGCCATGTCATGCAGCGTCATAAACCACATAAGCACAACTTTTTTGAGGCAATTTAGGTGTGACATTTGTATAATGCTGAGTGAAGATAATAAGATTCAATGCAAAACAAAATTTTTTTTTCAAACTACAACTCTAAACATTATTATTTATTGAGTTTACTCAATATTTTCAGTTTTCGCTACTCTGGAAGTTAAGTAGTTATGAGAGAGGGGAATTAAAGTGTGGGGCCACATGCAGGTCTTTAGAGATGAATGGGATAGCCATCTAATCTCCTAAGTGTTTCAAATGGCAATCACAGCACCCAACATAAATAGCATAGCCATTATGCAGAGAGACTAAACAAACCACATTTGAGTTTCTATATAAGGGCCAAATCGGAGAGGTCGCGGAGAGGTCGTGTTAGAGATTTACTCGCCAGCTTACATTCACCATGGTGGAGTTTTCATTTTAATCAGCTCTTTTTTTATTTGCCCACAGTGCTGGCTGCAGTGCTCTGGCTGCGAAGTGGCCCTAATCCACGTATTGTGCAACCTTTTTCTCTCAAATCCGCCATAATCAGCGGAGACCGGAAAGATAGTTTACTTCATTAGGCATGGATCCTCTGCGAATGGCTGAGGGGGAAAACAAAACAACGCGTCACTTGTTGAGAAGTGCGGGGGCGAACAGTCCGGACCATCTCAGAGGGCTGGGGAGCAGATGACTTAACTTAGATGTGGCACTCTGGAGCACAAGGCTGGGGACAGGAGATAAACTGTGGGTGACCGCTCTGAGCAGCAAAGCGGGACCTGTCCCAGTCCAGCCCGAATTCCCAATGACACTCAAAACCCCATCAGGGAGAGGGATAGAGAAAGGGACAGACAACGAGAGGCACGTTTAGCTTCTAAACGCTTCTCTGTCTTTTTAACTACGTTATAGTGTTACAACCCATACATTTAGATTTACAGTGCAAAGATGATAAACAAAAATAAAAAAAAAACAGACAGAAAAACAAGCAAAAAACCAACAAAGTCTGCTTTTGGATGCGAGAATTTGACATTACCATTAAGCTCGTGTAAGCACTATTGCTCAGGGGCCACTGGCCACAACTAGGAGAAAGAAAAAAATAACACACACACATAACATAAGAAAGAAACAACAAGCAGGGCTGTCATCGCACTAGCCTTCATTCCACCGCCATGAGACAGCAGCAGCTGTGCTGTTACAGCACTTCAGAGCTCTACAGTTTCTGACCGCTTTCTTCCTCACATCTCACCCACAAACATTGGACGTCACCGCTGGTGTCTCCCAGGGAGCGGATGTGTGTTAATGCTGACTCAACACAAGCATCTATCATCACTGTCTGAGAAACAAAGGTCCATCCAAAGAGAGTCTGTTAGATCTTTAGATTGAAGTTAGATTTATTTTACACACTTTGCCGGCAGGTCTTTATTTCTAAAACAAAAATAGTGCATTGAATTTGAAGTGAGGAAACTGGAATAAAACATTGGGGCTGTATATTGTATTTGTACATGATGATGAGGTAAATAAAGTAAATTCAATGCACTATTAATACAATGCACTATTAAAACAATGCACTATATAATACTTTTTTCACTGTTAAGTGTAACATGCAAAAGCCATTGAGTTTTGTCTGTTGCAATGCAATTCTTTAAAATTTTGTTTGTAGTACATCATGTACTAGTACTGAAAAGCACTCCTCTACCCTGTACCACACGCTTTTATCTTTTAAACCGCATGTGCAAGTTAAAAAATACATCCATGTTTATGATGAGAGTCACAAAAAAGCTGACCGGTCAAGATCAAGGACAACTACTCTCTACTAACTCATCCAACATGAAGCTAGAATCTACATAGTTTTGTAAACCTCCAAACACAGATTACAACAATCTGAAAGTGAAGAAGAGTTTGCTATTTATTAATCTCCTTACTCTCTCGAATCACTGCTAGGTGTTTACCAACTTGTCAATCACGTGTCAACCCACCCCTAAGATGCGCATTCTGCCTCTTTTCAAACACAAGATGTGTCACACACTTAAAAAGGTGTTGTGCGTACACAACTTAATGATGTGAATAGCAGCTGCCTCTTTGACTTTGCATTGTTTGCTAAAAGCCTTCATTTTTATTGTAATATGTAATGTAATTCCATAGCTTTTTGCAAATATGACCTACTTACAAACCTATGTCTTTGAACACTTTCACAAAAGCACAGGCGATAAATGAAAGAAGCAGCCCCAATGAGCTAGTAATTGTTACAGCTATTGAAAATGCGGCGGCTCTAGCGTTTGACCCACTTTTGAACCAGAGTAAATTAGGGATGGAGATGATGACCAGAATAGTGCAGGCTTTCTCAGATAGCTGAACGTGCCCTTTATACAAAGAGCTGTTCCCTGCACGGATAAGCCTAATAGGGTCATTATTTCTGAATTTAAACCTTGCATGTCACAGTTGCAACTGACTTCGGAAACCTTTCTGAACTAAGTGTAAACAAAACTTTGCATGTCAAGGTGACGAGATACGGATCAACGCATTGTGAATCTAATGGAAGCAAAGAAGTGGGGGAAAAAATAAAACAAAATAAAAAAAACCAACAATAAAACCTCAATCAAAAGAATCCTTCAGAAGCGGACTGCCACCGAGACGCTTTTGCGCGTTACAGGTTCCATTACAGTGAACGGGTGACAGTTCTGCCATCGTCAAGTGGAGCAACATGCACTCAGCCCCCTTTTTTAATGATGGAGAGCTGTCCCACCGAAGAGAGAACGCAATGCAAATCTAAAGCAAAGACTAAAATAAAGGGGTGAGAATAATAGACTGAGAAGAAAAAGGAGTTTGAGGGGAGGAAGGGAGACGGGGAGAAAGAAATGACTATGAGATAGCAATTTGGAGAAAGTGGCTGGCACAAAGCAAACATGCGCCAAAGATGGTGGGTAAAGACCCCGAGCCGCTCAAAGGCTGCTCCACCCTCGCTCCTTCTCCCTCGCGCTGACAGTACGGAGCTACAAGAGGGTGGGGGGAACGTGCTTTGAAGTGCGCGTGTATGAGGGCGCCGCGTGGGCCTGTGCTGCGCGTGCGTTGCATTTAGCGGTGTCACGCGCCGTCCCGGGAGCGCGCGCTGTCGTCCCGCTGCTGAGCAGGGATCGAGGGTTTGAAGCCACAAGGGCGGCAGGCAAATATAAATAAGTAAACGCAAAAAGCCGAACATTTTTAATGATACTATGCTATGCTGTTTATACAGGAGAAAGAGGAGGGGGGCAAGGGAGAAAAAAAAGACTCCACTCTTCATCTCCTGTGACACCTAACCTAGCATTAGGGGTATTAAACACTCTCCTAAAAAAAAGAGAGTCATACAGACGCCCACAGACTAGAGCATCCTTGGTTTTCTCATCTATTGTCGAGAGGAAGAAGAAGCGTGTTGTCGAGGTGAAGGCAGGCAAGGCTGAAGGGGGAGAAAAAGAAGCGCTGAAGAAAAGTTCTCCAGCGAAGTTTCGTCAGCTTTTTGGATGTGCGCTAATTGCCTGTTTAAACTCTAAACAGAAAGCCCTAGCGCTGCACAGCCAAAGCTTTGATATGTGCCGATAGCTAGCAGAAGTTTAAGCGCCCGGACCGGAGCCACGGGACATACTCAGACCTCTTTATCTGCGCCTCCCCCCGCCCCCGCCCCCGCCCCGTTTAAGCAGATCCACTTTTCAGGTGATGAATCGGTTTAGTGCTAGCCTGTTTTGCGCGGCTGCATGGCTGCATTTTTATCTTTTCATTTGCATAGGCTGTAATGGGGCATTCCACGTGCTAATTGCTCGCGTCCCACTTCACATTCCCTGCCTCCACCGGCTAACGACATCATAAAGCATTCTAGTGATGGTACATGTCTCCAGTACTGGGCTGAGAACAGTTAAGTCTGCAACAGTAGACGCCATCATTTAAGGCATAAAAGATTCTCTTGGATCAGGAAGCAAGTTTACTCAGGCATGAGATCAGACCCATTCAACCAAGGGGCACATGTACAAGGTAAAGCCAGTCTCTGATGTCACTACGCACGCTGAATCAAATAAAAATGTGTAGAATAAAATATGTATACGTAACAGGTTGCTAATGCACAGCAGGTAGGTTTCCAGCAGTGCAGAAGAAAGGCCCTGAAACACAGTGTAAACTGAGTTTACATTAATGTCAAAATGCATTTACGTCCCTAGAGCTCTCATGAAAGTCCTCTTGTAACATGCCTTCTCCACAGGACGGTTATGGCCATATAGTTTAAGCCTAAGCTTTTTCATCAGGGGGCAAATGCAGGGTACGCATACACAACCCCCAGCCACAAATGGAGGGTGAGGTAATTCTGTATTCCCACAAAAGACACCACTCACTGATGGCCTGCAATATGGATGCCCTTTCTATAAAGAGTCATTAGAAACTCATCAGTTCTGCTTGTTCTCAGGCACCTCTAAATGATCTGTAAAGAGGCAGTGGCCCCTCTCAGACCTACAGGGCTGTCACCGAGGGACAGCGTGGGCGGTTTGGGTCATGCCAGGGCCTCAAAAATAGCACTCCATTTGTCATCTGCACAGAACACTCGGGCCCATGGGTGCCCGCGGGACACACCCTGATGTGAGGACGCTTCATTTGAGTCACTTACGTCCCTCAGCAGAGGTGAGTGCTGTCCCCCTTGGGCGTCTGTAACCCAGAAAACAGAGGTGAGGTAAAGGGACCTGCGCTAGCAGCTCAGAGCGATGCAGAGCAGAACGTTCCTGACTCACGCAGAATCTCACTGCACACCCTCAGAGTGGAATATATGGGCAAAAGGGTAGCTTTATCTGGAACAGCCTGGAATCTAGATACAGCCACCTGGCACAAATTACTACCCCTGGCCATGGCAGCTAGGTCCTCTGAGGCTCATTCTGACCCTGCCTCATTAGCCAGTGCCTCCTCCAGGTCTTCCACCTGCCGGGACCTTCTGGGTTCCAGGTGCTTAGGTTAGAGAAACCTAGGGAGAATATCACCCAATGCTCATTTGGACTGAGGCTAACTGAGACTGCATATGGAATTTGAAATATTACTATACAGAAAAGTATTGCTGTAATTGACGCAAAATAGGTTAGGGTTAAAAGAAGCAATCTGAGCATCACTAGGACTTCCATAACTTCTGCAAGGTTTTTTTTTTTTTTTTTAAAAAAAGAAGTTTTAATGAAATAAATCCCAATGTTTCTAAGAGACTTCCCAGGTTTCATTCTGTTCGGGAAAAAAATCGAATCTCAGCGACTACGAGATGGATGTTGTGCAGTGCAGTATATGAAATTCAGGGTTGGAACTATGTGGCAGTCAAGGGGGACCAGATTGTCCTCCCTTAATAACATTTCAATCAACTGACCATTAGAGCATAAAACAATAGCTTTTACCATAACCTGCCATTTTAATAACAACACTACTGGTGCATTGTATCTGTTACCATGTATAAGTAACAATTTGCATGGATCATTTTCCTGCAACAGCATCCAATTCAAGGACCATATACAAACCCTTTTTAGGAGTGGGGCACCTTCGGCCTTCATAGTTAATACCTTTAAGGCCAACTCTGACCCTCCCTCATTAGTTAGCACCTCTTTCAGGCCTTCCTACCTGCCAGGACCTTCTGGGCTCCAGGTGCTTGAATTAGGCGCAACTATGGAGATAGCCACCCAGTGCTCATTTGGGACAATTTGAGCCAGGTTAACTGCGGCTGCGCAGACTGCAGGAAAAGCCAGACGGGGGCCAGGGATTACGACCCTGTAAAGATCAAAAGGCAGCCCGCTGCTCAGGGTCCATCAAAGGCAAGCGTGTCGACGCTGATGTGGCAAAGCCACTGGTCCCGGATCAGAGCCCCACGACGCCCCGGCAGTCAGCACCACAGGGGCTTAGCCGACACAGAGGAAGCCGGATAACAAGCAGGGGCTGAGTTTATGAGTCCAGGCTTTAATTGCAGTTAAACAGCGGCACCTTGCCGCTTGCACAGAAACATCGGTGTTTATGGAAGGGACGGCGGCACACACTGCACAACACTGATCTCACGCTTAATGTACAGGCCGAGCGGGAGAGGATTATTGCTTCACTCTAATGACTTACAATAACAAAGCATGGAGAGTTACTACATGGTTAGAAGTCCATAAATCTGTGCACGCCGTCTGGTGCGGATTTCACAGATTACACGTAATTCATATCAGTTCTGGATGGCTTAAAATCACGGATCATATACCTCGTTAAGTCTAATTCACACAGAATTATATAATTAGATTTCGTCAACAGAATATTCAATTGGCATGAAGTTTAACGGGCAAAAAAGTGGTACTTAGGATGTAAAAGTTTAAGTGGAGTCTGTTGGTATAAGAAGTCTACATCTCAAACTCTGTGCATTGTAATGAGTCACAACACTGTCTGTGATGATAAGAATAGAATTCCCTGATTCTGCATTTATGCAGATCAGCATGAGAGAAAGGCATAAATTAAAGAACAGGGGGGAAAAAAAAACAGCTGAAGCTGAAAACTCCCTGGAACTCTCCAAAACACACTCTGAGACCCACTCAGGAGAAGTACATGCCTGATTTGTAACACAAGGGAAAAAGCATGCGATGAAGCTGACCTCCAAGAATGAAAACGTACTTCAGGAGATGACCAAAGCAAGGATAAAAGCAGGTGGTGGAGGGAAAGATGGGGTGAAAAGTGACTAGCCACTCCATCACACTCATGTTAAGTGTGTGTTGGGTAATTATACATTGGATGAGAGCTGCACTTAAGCCTACTCTGAGGGGATAGGTAGATGTACGGACAGACCGGATGAAGGGCTTGGAATGAAGAGATGGAGGTGCACCTACCACTTGCACATCGGAGGGCACTCTGGAGAGGAAGTCCAGCAGTTCGTTGTTGTCGATGGTGTACGGGTCTCGCAGCTTCTTCGTGAATTTGTTCACCCCTGAAAGTTGGGCCGACAGGGCACCATTACACCTCATTGAGGAGGAACAAGTGCACTTAAGTAGTGTATCAAAAGAGCCTGGGCAGCTACTCCAGCAGCACAGCATCAAAAGCCTCTCTGAAGCTGCATCTTTTTCTAAGTAAAGATCGGCTGCCATTAGGCCCACAAGAGCACTGCTCTCTGGCCTTTGAGAGCTGCTGCTCAAGTCTGCAACAGTGAACAAAGGAGCACACGGGCCATTAGCTACGAGGCTGTGTTTGCCCCGAGCTCGGCACTCGAGCAGCCCCCATGCTGTGGTGGTGGCAAAAGCCTGCAGCTGATAGAACACAGCTGACATAGTTAATCTCCAACTCTACTGGAACTAAAATTCTCCAGCTTCTTAATCTTTTAATATGCATCTGATAAAAGATATCCCTTAGTTAATCTCCATATAGAAGAGAAGGACAAGCTTTCTTTCAGCATCACTTTCAGTGTTAATGTAACAATCAGTTTTCTTATTTTGGAGCTTTTCTATTGCTTTATTCATCACTTTTACATAGTGTTAACAGCAGCTGGTATTTTACGTTATGCAAAAAAAAAGGCGAAAAAAGAGAAACGGTGATTGCTCCCACAGTGATGATATTTGTAGCTTTTTAAGCACTGATGTACTGATTTGGACTACTTTAAGCACTGATGTATGTCACTCTGCATAAGAGCGTCTGCTAAATGTCGTAAACGTAGTTTATTTACACCAATGGAAAACGTTGGATAAAAGTACAAATTCTAAACTTTGTTGACAGTACATTTATGTTTGAAGGTAGCAGAGAAGTTAGAAGTCAAGTTATGGTGAACAGTGAAAAAGCTTGCTTTATATTATTCTGTCATTTGCTGACATCAAAACAAATGAAAAAGCTGTTGAGGGAGAAGGTGAGTGTATATGTAATTAAGTAAAATTTATTTATATAGCACCTTTCTCAAACAATATGCACAAAGTGCATTATCCAGTTAATTATATAACTTAATACCTCTTCTCCTTACACACAATAAATATAAACATGGTACAGACCGAAAGTTTACAAGTCACGCTTTAAGCAAACTTGTTTCAATGAGCTGAGAATGACAGAGAATGAAAAGAAAATGAATGCATTTTTATCTCTAGAAATAACTCCAACTTCTAACCATT
>JBBPDH010000037.1:5371792-5385225 GCA_037974565.1 Clupeocharax schoutedeni
GGATACTGATCATGAGGGATCAATCATTCTCGGCATTCTAGCTTCAGCTATTCAAAACAAAACATGTTCATTTGCTGCAAACTAAAGAAGTAGAGCTTTAATATACTTTCTCTTAAACATACAGAGGAAAGACTGTTTTATTAATTTCTAATGTGTTATTGATATTCAATAATAGCAAATAAAAGATTCAGTTATGAACACTGATAGGTTATGAACACTGGAGTCTTCAGACTGAGACTGAAACCAGACTGAGCAAGATTAATGTTAAGATCACAACTTTTAATTCATGCTTCTGAGACCAAACTTGAGTATTACAGCACCAAAAGGCACACCAAAATCCCACCTGGTGTCTGGCGAATGAAGGAAAGCTGTTCCAGTGTCATGCACCTGTGTGAAATATAATTCTAGATGTCTAATATACAGCCATCATTTCAGTTGGGCAGGTGTTTAGTCCAAACTATATATCTGATAAACCTGTCGATCCTTATCCTGACCTCAGAGGAGGGCGGTAAGCTTCGTTAAACTTTTTCTTCCACACTCTTTCCCTGAGTGCCTGCGCTAGTTTAACAACTGAGCCGTCCCCATCAATTAGCCTTGACTTTGGACTTTCATTGAGAGTAAGTGACTAATACCTATGCCTACTCGGAAGAAAGACACTTTTTCACGATCACCCAACAATCTGCTAAGTGAAAACACGTGTCCGAGGCTCAGGCCCTGCCTGCAAGGGGGCCTGCATCCAATGGGAAGCAGGTGCTCCACTTTTTTGCCATGTAATACCCCATTTAGCCCTAGGGCCAAAGGTTATCCAGCTAATAGCTGCCTGGTGCAGAGCGAGGAAGAACCAAGCACTAGGCCAGGCTAAAACATCTGGGACATATTGCACATACTTGCAACATATGCTTCAGGTTCAATTAAAATGAGGCCTTGGCACATTTATTCGTCCTTTTTTTTACTTCGAAACCTTCATCCAGTAAAAAAAAGGCCTCCCCTGACCTGACCTTAATATTTTACTATTTGAGCAAACAGAAGAAGTAATGAGAGCGTGGGGTCGCTGACTCTAAGGGAAAGAAAGAGAAAGAAAGAAAGAAAGAGAGAGAGAGAGAGAGAGAGAGAGAGAGAGAGAGAGAGAAAGAGAAATGCCACGTATATTTTGTTAAACTTCATTTACAGAGAATGTAACTAGGTTTGAAGGAAAAGGATGGTGTCAAGGAGTTATAAGTAAGGGTACATATGAGAGGAGAGAAGAAGAGGAAGAGGAAAAGAAAAAATAAAGGAAAAACGAAGAAAAATATGCCTTTTCAACTTCCCCACAGCTGAAATGAAATGCTGGAAGATGGGAGGAACAGCTTTAGATCAAATGTGTGCTAAGTGATGGTCACTATGCTGTAGCCTTGGTACTGTGTGATATGGAGGGTGCTTAGAACAATGCATAATCAAAGTTTAAGAGCTGAACAATAAAACAGCCCCGGTCCGGGTAAAAGTAGCTAAAAATTAAGGTTGGTTATATGTTGACAAATGCATGCAGAGTTAAAAGTTTTGGGGTCAAATGGTCTTTTTGATGTAGCGTCCCATGACTAATGTATGTTTGGTCTGTGGACTTGCCAAAGCAAATGAACACTGCCCAGGACACCATATTAGGGTAATTGTAATTATAAAGAAAACATGATATCAGTCGTCCAGATTAAACATAAAAACGTGGGAACAATCACCACATACTGGTCTGTGTATAGAACTAATTTGCTTTGACTGCAAACCAAGTTCACCTAGTAATAAATGGCATTAGTGAGCTAACAATCAGAACCTTTAGTTTATGTATTTACCTAAATGGACCATGTAGTTTTTTTTTTCTCCACATTTTTCACTCTTTAACTTATACAATGACTAATAACATGTGAAAATATTACATTGGTGTTTGGAAGGAGAGAAAGTTACTGTTTTCACATGTTGTTTTCCCAGGAGAGGCAGCTAATTCAGTGCTATGCCTCACATGTTATCTATATTATAGAGTTTTATACCAAAATTCGACTGACTGACTCAACTTCTTTCCAGCACAAAGAGATTCAACATAAAAGGTCTGGTTAGGAAATAACTAACAACACTGCATTCTGGTGCCTCTCTACTAGTCAAATATACCACTTAAAAGTGCTTAAATATATCTTTACAATATATTTCATTGTGTGAGAAATTATATTCTCAGTGCATGAAAAATAAAACACTTTGTAGATCATCCCAGTCACATTCTCATTTCATCACCCTTCCATAGTCTGGCCCTCAGTTAGATTGACCCATTTACAGACAAAAGACCCAACAATACTGGTATTTTGGAAAAGAATAATGTGGTTCATTCTAACACTCCCATTTAAATTCTCAGTCAGAAGCATCAGCTCCGTGCTGCCCGTGCATTTGGCCTGCAGACATTTGAATGCTATTAATTGCACTTCAAAGGCCCTGAGAAATATCAGAAGCTCAACACTGGGACCCTCAAGCCAAGTTTATTTATGTGTGTGCCATTCACCTTTATTCTGGACTTGAAGAAAAAACATCTGAATGGCTCTGTGGACCAGAGGCTGGGCTTTTGAGACTAGCTCTGGCAGGCTGCGGCTTTTACTTTGAGCCGAAGACCACAGCTGTGGACCTCAGCTATACGTGACGTACTCAAAATGTCAAAGCTGAGCGAGAGAGAGAGCTTTCATGAACCAAATGTTAACCTCCTAAGGAGATTTGAGAGAAACTTGTACTTAAAAAATGAAAGGGAGGTAAAGTATCTTTTTCAACAATCACTCTGAAGTGAAAACATCTGAAAATGATCCACAGTCCAAGACATTTTTAGGGCTGGCAGAACTGAGGGCATTCAGTAATGTTATGTTTTGCAGGGCATGCCAAATCATTGTATTCATATAACTGTTAAATCAGTTACAAACACTAAACTACGAGTTTCCAAACACAGGTAATAATTACCTTGTCATCCCTGTCATAGTCTTCATCCACGTCCTCCAGCAAGTCTTCCACTGCTTGCTGGTAAGCATTTAAAAAAAAAAGAGGACAAAAGAAAGAAGCATAGATCTTAGAGACAGTTTCAAAGAGAAACAATTTCAAACAATTAACATTTCCGCAACTGTATGTAAAATGCTTAGTTTTTTAGAGGGTTTTTTTAAGTGAAATTATACATACAATGAATACTTCCATATACATCTATTGCATCTTCTTTTTTATGAGGTTAAAGCTCCAGCTCAACCTCTAGCAGAGGGAGCTCTGACTCAGAACATGAATTGGTTCAGCGGACCAAGACTGGACAACAAAAATTCTCCCCCCATAGAAACTTATGGCCTCACATTTCTTTGAGATGACACAAAATAGACACGGGGGGTGGATAAAGATTGCATATCTACTGTAGGTGCTGTTGTGTTTGGCTTTCATGCAAACCTTGGTTTAAGGTAATAGTGCCCTTGGTTTAAGGTAATAGTGCTCTTGGTTTAAGGTAATAGTGCTCTTGGTTTAAGGTTATTGTACTTAAAAAATGCTTTTTCTTCTTTTTTAAATCCACTGTAAGCAACTGGGCCTTGAAAAAGAAATATTCATGGACTTTGTCTGCTCAGTTCTTTGGTAATTAAAAGGGTTTGTCACATTAGTTTTCAGAAAATCAAGATGCTGCTGAAAGTTGGCTTTGTCATTTCAAATAACTGTAAAAGATGTTTTTGTCATTTGCAAAATACTTAAAATCATGGTTTGTATCCCTGCATACCTCTCAAAAGTTTGGAATCACTGTTTCCAACAATATAAAATCAATAAAAGAGATTAAATTATTAAGTCTTCACAGCTTTAATAAAAAAGGGGGGAAAATACCATGAAACGCTGACAGATGAAAATAAAATGAATATGCAAAATACGCTCTTGCAATAAATGATTGTTATTATAGCAAATTCTTTTCATTCAATAGCTTACTGAAGCTTAATGGATAGATAATATAGATTATTACTGTCGAGAAGCTTATAGTCATGTATCACTGATTAAAATAAATATAAATTATAAATATAAATATAATTATAAATGTGTGTTTCTAAGGGGACACATTAACTGACCCTCTGGCACTCCCCTTCAATAATTACCCTATGGGGTCAGTACTGAATATTCAATAACACTGGATTATGAATTTGTTCTAATAAATTACATTTTATAAAACCCTGTATTATATTGTGTGATATAACTGTGTAAGAGTTACAGTGTAAGAGCTCATGACATGATACACTGCAAGGTCACGGCAAGAAATGGAGCCAAAGCCACGAATTATTGTAGCAGAAATAGAAAAAAATCTCTCATTGTCTGTGTAATTTGGGTTCATTAATTATTCACATCTCATCATCTCATTTACCAAGCTTGAGGAGCTAGTACTGAGGTGCAGCCACAAAAGTCAGACAATGTGTTGGCAGACATATAAAGAGTTTATCTCGGTCAATTGAAAACACTCCATCAAGCTTGTGCGGCCCCTGGGATACCAAAAGGAGTCCATATCACATGTCTGTTTTCGTTGCCGGAGGAGGGAACACGCATAGATCGTTATTTCTCCTCTTGTGGCTCCTCTTGTCAATCACACATCAAAAGCTTCAAGGTCATGTGCACCTTATTTACATAAGGCAACTCCTGCGTCTGAAAAAGCCCCAAAAGCTATCAGGGGGTGCGTTCTGTCTTCTTTTTGATGAATTTTTGGCTCTCCACATCCCATAAATAAGTTTTCTGCGACATCCAAAAAACTGTTACTTAGGCAAACAATAGCTTTTGTTCCTTTGTCTTGTTTAAAAGGCAGAGTGTATGGCTGCCATAAGCCTCTTATGTAAATGCTGCTCGCGGCAGAAACAAAAGGAGGGTTCAGGACAGTCGCAGGGATTGCTGGGAGTGAACTGATGATGATGTTTTGTGGTAAAGGGTGTGCCAATCTACCAACAGAGTAACGCGGTTTCAGTGGCAGGGTTAATCAGAGGCTAGTCTTCAGCATTTTGAGAGGAAGAGCGATTCAATCAGGATTCACATATAGAGCTATGGAATCAACTGAGGACAGACAGAGCATTTCTGAGAGGGAAAAAACATCTTCTAGGCAGAATTCAGATATTGGCAAGTGTGGGTCAGGAATCGGTCATAGTGTTTCTTTCGCTGACAGCCTGAAGAGAAAGCAAGTAAGGAAGGCGTCCTTTGGCCTTTCAGCTAGCACTGGCACCACCTCCAGCCCTGCTCTGTGACATCCATCCTGGCAAGTTAATGCACTTTTTCTTCCCTCCTCTATCAGTAAAGGAAGAGCCGCACTATCTGTGCCTTTAATTCTAACCTTCGCCGTGACAGGTGCGCTGGGAATAGCCAGACAACCCATACGACATGAAGATATGTACTTTCATTTTTTTCTGCCCCCCTCCATCCCTTTCCTCCTCTTGCTCCACTTTGAAATGGGAGACATCTCTAGTATCTCCAGCTGCTCGGGGCCTGGCCCTGCTTTGTATGCCACATGTGGACGAGGGGGCCCGGGAGAGCCTAGGCCTGGAAGGCTGATAAGGGCCCTCACCGGAGCACCTCCAGCCCAAACAGCCTCTTCACAGGCTGTCAGAGCACTGCTGGTCAGAGGGAGGGCTTGTGTCTGTGCCAGCGCTGGCTGACTGCAGGCTGACCCCTGCAGAGGCTAGAGTCAAAGAGTAGTGCTACTAGCAAAAGAGGGGCATCGAGAGAAGTACAAGCACTCATCTATCAGTTTACTGATTCAGCGCAAGGGTAAACCTGTTATTGCCAATCGCATCTGCATTATTACTTGATTTACTGTTTGAATTCCAAGCTTTTGGAAACCTTTTGAAAAGCAAACACTATTTATGCTAACCAAGCTAAATAAGCCAAATACAAGGGGGTCAGACGTGGTGCCAGTTTCTGCCTTTGTACAGAGCACACACCACCAACACTTCCCACTGGGGCTGAGATATACAGGGCACACATCGCTGAGAACACTGCCGGGTTTGATGCTCTGGTTTGGGAATATGCCAGGGTCACACGTTCCCAAAAGCCAGAAGCATTGGCGTATCTATCAGTCCCAAAACTTACGCTCTCTACTCTAATCTGCAACAGCCTACACCCACAGGATACCCCCCTCAAAAACACACACACAATGTTCTGTAAACAAAAAAAACCCAGCCAGAGACGCAGCTGCCTTGACAACAACGGCAAAAACGCGCAGAGCTGCCTCGTCATTAACGAAATAGCAGGTACAAAAGTTCACAGGGATGAAGTGTGGGGAGCTGCCAAAGCCACTTCCCGCCTCACTTCAAACTCTCGCCTGTGAGCGGCTTGGAGCCACGGTGGCACGGGGGAAATCAGCGGGGCAACAAACGCTGCCAGTTCAAAGTGACGTGACCTTTTTTGATTTTGTCACCTGTCAGGGACTGGCAGCAGAGGAGCCGAGAGGCATCTGCCAGCCGAGATTCGCTGGAAGAGGTGGTGGCACTGAGGCGGATTAAAGGCCGAAAAACCAGCTCCTCTTCCTCCTCTTCTTCCTCCTCTCACGGCCCCTGCCGTCATGCTCTCCCTTTTTCATGCGGCATCCCAGTCGGCTCACCCAGGCTAAGAAGAGTGAGGAGGAATGAGGAGCTTTAGCACGAAGCACCTCTAGCAGAGTGACTGCCAGACAGGCTCTCATCGAGTTTCTCTTTATTTCACTGTGCAGTGATTGACGCTGGAGGTGGGCTTGACAGGCTCTTCGTTTCCCCCCCCAGAGCAGCCCACCTGTACCAGAAGGCGGCGAGGAAAAACACAGCCTATCCTTTATTCATGAAGCTCCATCCAAGCTGTTTGTTTTTCAAATTACGTGCAGAAGTGGAAACAGACAAAACATGGCTCAAACCAGACAAAATGAGAGTGAAAAAGAGAGAAATAAACTTGGTTTGAGTATCTGTGTATCTATAACAATGTGCAAAACTACTGCTGCTTCTTACTGTAAGGGCTAGGGTAAAAGCGGATCAAATGCAGACCACCTTCCACTCTTTCTCAGCGGATGAAATATATATGATGTTGAAGAGCTGGTTGTCTTTCTTCATGCTAGCTCTTTTACTGGCCATGTGAGATAATGGCAGCTCATACTGCGATGATGTCAGCCTGGAAGTTGGACCGAGTGACGGATTGATGACAGGCTTCTCCCTGAGAAACTCTGGTGAGATCAAGCCTCAACGGAGACAGAGAAGCTTCAGGTCCTCGGCAGACTGTCTACATCAGAGTGGCTGAAACAATGCACAGAGCCCACCATCCACATGATGACTGTCCTGTGATGGGTTGTGAATGGTGACGTACTGCAATGCAGAGATGGTTAAAAAATAAGTAATATGGAATAAAGACTCTTTTATGGATCTTGAATGACTTTGTCAGTGCATATGGATATATGCAAATGTGTGAGCTTTTCCTTCTAAATCAAGTCCAAGACACTTGACTGTAGCTCCTGTACACTGCTTCATTTCAGCTCAGATAAAAACTGCCAGAAAAAAAGAATCAGAAGAAGGGAGAAACATTAGGAGCACATCACCCTCTCTCCCCAACCACTGACAAGGTTGCCGAGAAAGACCTTAAGATGCTTAATTGCATATGAGCTGGTGAAGGAGACGTCACTATGTTTCTCTAGCTCTGACAGTATGTGTTATAATTAACACCTTCAAAACATCTGGTAAACTGTTTTCCGGGCCAGTGGATTCGGCAGTCTGGGTCTTCCAGGGCCAGCCACGAGCCCCGCTCCTCTCCATTCCAGCTGAGCTGTCCAACGCTTGAGTGAGCCCATGCGGCCATCCTGAAGCCCACCAAACCATTCCAGTCTCCAAACAAATGGAGCTAGAGGGCGGGGGAGGGGGCAACTGGGGGGTGTCAGTGAAGATGAGAGGAGTCCTGGCTCTCAGCAGGGACTGTCAGCCTGGCTTGGGTTACTGAGTTGGGGGCTCCCTTACCTGGTGGTTGAGGGTACTTCCGATCCTCAACAGTAGGGGTCTCTGCTGTAACCAGCGTAAAGTAACATTAGCATAATTTATAAAGACCGCTGTGGCTTTTTCCATATTTGCCCTCCCAGATGGTTTCCGATGATCGACAGGCTTGGTTCAGAAGTCATGATCTGTCTGACTTGCATCCAAAGCTGGTGGCACCCTGCCTGAACCCTCCAATTCATCCACAAGATATCCATTCACTGTGGTTTGGAGAAACTTCTCTAAGGAACCAAAGGGACCTACTTATAAAGTCCACAGCCCTGCTAAATATCTCCCATTTGGAGACACAACGTTAGGGGTATAGTCTAGTGTTTAGAGCACAGCCTTCCCAGATGGTAAAAAGAACCTTTAACAATAACAGACTCTGACAGAGGGGTCAGGTAATTGGTGGAGGGCTGGCAGGCGGAGCACAGGCAAAGAATACGAGAGTCAGGGGTCAGCTGACTACAGGTTAAGAGTTGAGCTAGCATGTCAGCCCTCGAGGTAACAACCCTCTTCAAGCAAATGACAGCTGAAAGTGGGTGTTTGTTTTCCCTAAACATACTAACCTATGTTTGTGGCATGCAATAAAAAATGGGTAGTTATTCTGAGCCATTGACTTTGAGGTCTTCTTCCATATTTAGGGTAGCACAACTGTTTTTATCCTCGAAAGTTCACTAAAATTTCTTCAGCAGTAACCCATATGGCCAGTGACAATGGTTTAATTTTACACGTTGTTTAAAGTAATTAGCAACGGCAGGCCTTTACTTTTTTCTCTCTTTTCTATCCATTGTGTCAGAAAAGAACACATAACAGAAAAAAACACATAACCAAAGGCTCATTTCAAGACAGCACACCACTTCCCACCACAAAACAGAGAAATGCTATCAAGCTTAAACAAAGAAAATCCAAAATGAGTGACAATGTTCATTTGTCTCTGTGATTGTATCTACACAGCCACAACTTTTAATAGCCTATATTTACTGCAACAGAACACAAACACAACAAGAACATATTTACAGTAGTTGTGGAGTCAGTAAACCTGAACACCCACATAAACAAGGCAGGCAGTCATAAAACACTAAACAAAAAGACCTTCTTTTCAAAAAATATGTATGCACCTTTCCACATTAAGAATGACCCTGTAGGCTGACTAATTCACGGGTGCAGTAGGTTTTCAATTAAAAGGCTGAGAGAAATGAAAGCCATCCAATGATAAAAACTGCAGAGTAGTGTAAAAAGACATAAGAATAATTTTATGCCAGATGGTCATTCTCCAGTCCTGGAGGGCCGATGTCCAGCACAGTTTGATGGTTCTACTCCTCAAGCACATTCACCAAACCTGACAAGTAACTGGCGAGGTGAACCATGTGTTTCTGAGCAGGGAAATCACCAAAACAGGCTGGACCACGGCCCTCCAGGACTATAGTTCGACACCCCTGTTTTAGGCATAATGTTCTGTAACACTTTTACAGTGATTGCATATTAGACCACATCATAGCATGTCACTTATCAAACAATATATTGATTCTACACACTGTAACTTTAAATATTTCATTAAAAATGTTTTTGTTCTGAATTTATTTATTATTATGCACAATTACACTATCTATGTTATCAATGTCACAAAATTGCATAGGTCTGAAATAGTAACATTACAAAAAAAGGATCTTGAACTATTTCTATAAGCCCATACACTGTTTGTACAGTTTAGTGTTTTCAAACATAAAACGTTTTGACATGATAGTGGCAGTGTTTATATTGTGAGATATAGCATTCTCACAAATGATTACAAATTATGGATATTGCACAAGCCTTTTAGGAAGTCATGTAGACTGGGCAGCTCCTTTGCCTTTAGCATCTGTCTAACTCAGAGGCAGAGGCAGGTTGGACTGCTAAACTGTAGGAGCCTGCATTTATATGTCAGCGGGTTTAGCCGAGAGTTAGATGTAATGCTATCTGAAATTATATCCTGCCAGGCACCAGGAGCCTGGCACCTCCACTCAAGTGATGAAAACATGAATGATAAACTTCTACTAGAGCGATGTTTTGAAAGCTCATCACTTAACTGAGTGCTGTCTGCCTCGAATAGAGCTGGCAGAAAATATAACCTAGAAAGGATCAGATTCTTACCGCCGGATCGCTGACAAATAATTATATAGGGTTAAAATACTGCGCCGAAAACTGTACATAACGGTGAACACATGGGATTTGGAGCGGGTGAGCAGTGCTGATTTAAACACTGAGTTGTTGCTGTTTTTCATGAATGTGTAAGCATGTACGTTATCCTTCTGCACTGTAAGTGCATGCATTGGAAATGTGCAAATGTCTCCAAAACACACACACACACACACACACACACACACACACACACACACATTCCTTCCATTAGAGTTCATAATAAAGTAACTTCCCTTTTTAAATGAACTGGAAGAGAGTGGCCAGGCTGAAGCTCATCAGTGGGTTTCAGCCTAATGAAAAGCAGATCTCATGTGTATGTGTGTGTGTGTGTGTGTGTGTGCGTGTGTGTGTGTTTGTTTATTGTGTCGGCGAGCGGAACTCTCTGTCTCTTGCCAGCCCCACCAGTGGCTCATCTGTTGTGGTTACAGTCGTCAAAATGCAGAACAATGGAGAGTAAGAAAAATGGAGGGATGGGGGGGGTTGGGGTAGTGGTGGTGGTGGGGAGGGGGTTTGTTAAAAGCATTACCTCCAGCTTTCAGACCCTTCATATGTTTCACATCTACAGATCCCCACGCTGTAACCCATGACCCATTACCTAGCTCTGAAACCCTGACTCCTGACACGAATAGGGTCAGAGGCAACAGAAACAAAGAACAGCGCATTGTGTGACTGTATAGAATACGTAATGATGCATTTATCACCAGAGGGTCCTTAAAGCCATAACAGGGGGTACATACGTACTAAGCAAGGTGTCGGCGCACGTTGTCTAGTTCTTATTAGGTAAATATGCAATCTTTACTGTGTGCCTCATTTTGTGTTTGATTTATTAGCTCAAATTAAACAGAAGAGGAAAAAGAGCAGAGATAAACGCACAGCGAAAATGAATGCACAGGTAAACATAACAGAGGTTTGTGAATTTTTGCAAACAATGTCGCCATCTACAGGATAAAAACAGAGACAGTTAGTACTGGAAAGCAACGTGATTTGATCTCTTCTTTGCACTCACAATGCTATTATTTTTTTTCTTTTCGCTCACCTTGACATTCTTACAGCTGTATAAGATATGAAAAAGCAGACAGAATAATAGAGCCTATCTAAAAGGGGGAAAAATCAGAGACTGTATGTATCCAGGATATGGAAATGTAGTTCAAAAGCTTGTTCCATTTACTAAACGTGTCTCCTAGATACTTTCTAGGATAGGATTATTCATAGCAAGAAAGGCTTACAGTCTGATGAGTGAGTAAAACCATTTACATAAATCCATTCAATTAATCTCTCTTTCATAATTTCAGTGGTACAATCGCCTCTGAAAAGTCATTAAGACTTAATCTCTCTTTCATAATTACAGTATAATATGAAAAGAATAGTTTACTGCTTTTCTATCAAAACACTTAGATATTAGTTTTTTTTTTCTGCTATTTACCATTGGGCATTTAAAATGAAATACATAATCACAACATAGTCATCCCACACTACACTTGGGCATTAAAAAAAATCCCCTCCACATGATTAAAAAACATCCATAGTGGTATGGCAATGTTTTGGCACCATTTAATTAGAAAAACACAAATAAACAAGAAACTAGGTGAGTGTCTCAGAATCGCTGGAGGTGAAAAGTTATTTCCACCTGTTTTGCAAATGAAAAACATTAATTAAAAAGAAAAAGTACTTTTCTTCTGTAAAAGAAAAACAACACAACTCTTCCAAAGTCAATTATACGGCATTAAGCAAATAAGGGAGTGTAATCTATGCAGTTAAGAAGATGATAAATAATTACAATTATAAGATGCTATAATCTATGCAGAATTTTATTTAGTTATTCTCTTCTACCCAAACCCTTTCTTTGCTGATGTATAAATGTATATTCTAGTTACACATATAGTTTGTTTTGCAAATGTATACTTATTTACATTTGTAAACATTATCGCCCAAGAATATTACCATATGTATTATATATTTGTGAACTTTCCCAAACTGTTTTTCCCAAACCAGATTTCAATACAGGTGATACTTCCCAACTAAGGAATACAATCTAAAATTAGACACATTTTAATATTACAAGATTAATATTTCTTTGATTGGAATTGTAATATCTTAAGCAGTCTCCAATAAAACCTCAGCAAATATTCATAATAGTCTGTAAACGTAAACACACTCGGGAATAGTGGTGTAGGTAGTCCAACTTGGGAATGAAAGTAAAGAGAGGCTCTGTTTGCAGAAGGCTGAAGCAGTGCTGAACAGACAGGGACAGCAGTGCAGGTCAGTGCGCGAAGGGACACTCACCACATCTCCCTGTCTGGTGTCCTTTCCCGAGGCGATGAGGATGTAGTTCCAGGCCAAGGGCAACAGCAGAGCCAGTGGGATCATGTAGAGCTCAAAGTTCCACACCACTACTATGAAGAGCTGCGGAGATAGAAAGAGAGCCGGAGAGAGAAAGACACAAAAGGCGAGACATAAAAGAACAGATCAGAGCGAAGCTCGCATTGGGCATGTGTCTAATTCTGCAATTATTTATTTCTCATTCATGCTTGCTTATAATGTGAGATAATAAAAAGATTAATAAGATATACAATTATGGAGTAACAATAATTATGATGTTACAAGAGATCCTTTTATGACATAATAAAAGAATAATAAAATATACCACTGTGATGTAATAATAGATCAATATAAGATACCGTTATAATGCGTTAACAGGCCTATTATTCTCATATGCACAAATGCAACATCATACAATACATGTATCATACATACATTTTCAATCAAGTCACTTTTTGTGACATGATAGAGTTTATTAACTTATAAGTCACTGATCTTTTCTAATTCAGTTTAACCAGAAATGCCTACTTTAAACCAAAAGGCCTACTTTTCTCATCAGTGCTGGGATGTACTTAAGTTTTTAAAACCCTGTAAAAGATCTCATTTATTCTTGAAAAGCAATCACTCCCTATATTCAAAACCAGCCTAGAGCTGGACACTGACCTTAACCCGGACTAAAGCAACTGCCAGATACCCCAGCACGGCTTCAAATGACCAAAGATTTGCACCCTACTAAGGGGAACAGGATGGAATTGCTGAATGAACTATGCAACCACTACACATTGTTTTGTGAATGAATTGGGGTTTAGACGTCTAGATTATCTTATCAATTTCCACATACAGCAATTTGTGAACATGCAATATTAAGTTGCAAATATTTCAAGCAATCAGCTGAAACTGAAGCACGCCATCCACCACAGTTGAATGAATGTGCTCACTCTTAATTAGCAAAAGCAACACAATGAAAAT
>JBBPDH010000037.1:5386611-5411631 GCA_037974565.1 Clupeocharax schoutedeni
ACAAACACAAACACACACGCACACACACACACACACACACACACACACACACACACACACACACACACACACACACATTTTCTGTACTTTCTGTTCATAAAACATCACTTACTATCCAACAATGACAAAATGAGCACATTTTTATAATACACTTACAGCATATGGACCACTATGACCATCTTTCTAAACCTGGTCTGATAACATGTACTACCTGAACTAAAGGCTGAGTTATAAATTTGTTAGAACACACAATATCTAGGCACAGTACCACACACACACGCATTTAAAACAGAAAAATTATTAATCTTAGTGTACCATAACAAAACAAAGATATACATGATGAATTATAGATGAATTGGCCAAAGCATTAGCATAACGCTCCAAGCTAAATAACTTACTGTAATGGGCCGGGGTGTAGTTGCTAGAAAATAACACATTACTGTTCTTTTGGTTTTTTTTGTTTTCTTCCTTTAATAAAGAAGTGTTCAGGGAATAGGGAGTCTTTTTCAATTATTCAACAATGTTTACAGGCAAGTAAACACACACACAACCACACACACACACACACGCACAGACACACACCTTTTATACTAGACAAATTCACACACTAGCTTACCCATCTTCCAACCTCAACATCTTTCAGAAATGTCTCTCTCTCTCTTTCTTTCTGAATGAACTCTGCATTGCTATGCTTTCCATGAAACATCAGCCTCTCTCTAGCACGTTCACTCACGAACAGTGGCGAGACTTAACCGTGTTTTTGTCTGTGTGAAGCAAAAATAAAAATACTATGATATTCAGCTCAAACCCACAACAGCAAAACCTTTCTGCAATACAACCAAAAGACGCTTCAAAAATAGCCCCGGGAAAAAAGAGCCTATTTTTGGAGATGAGCTCTATTTGTGGTGAAATGCTTTTCATGTTTAATTATTGATATTTTATTTTATATTATTTTTATACTTTTTCATCTATTTTTGGTCAGTATTAAAAGTAAAAAACAGAAAATTGTTATAATTTCCTTTATTAATGTTAAAATTCGACTTATTTCTCTCAAAAACACATCATAACGCTGCCTAATGGCTTAGAAATCTCTCACTTTACAAAGGCACTTACAAATCTCATTCTTTGTCTCAGTTCTTCAGTGTCCTTCTTGTTTTCATATGCCCGGGGGTTTATTTAACCTGCCGCTGGATGCAGTCCCTGGAGTTTGGATACTCTAGCTGAGGGGGCCGGCACTTGATTGACGGGTGATGTTAGCAGACACCTACGGCCGCTCGGAGGTGACCCTTCTCCCTTTCACACAGCCTGGCGGCCCGAGTAGAGGTGCCCAAAGAGTCGGGCCGGTCTCCCAGAGCAGGGGCCCGTTTTCACCCCCTTCCCCCAACTCTTCAGGGACAGAAGGGCCACAATCCCCCCCTCCAGTAACCAAAGTGAAGAAAGGGACTGGGCGAAAGGACATAAAAAGAAAGAAACTGAATCTGCAAACGTGCGATTGCAAGCTTTGTCACAAACCATCCAGGAAGCCACAATATCAGTCTCTGACAGCCCAGTGGGCCGGGTGCCCATGGAGAAGCCTCAGTGAATGGTTACTCAGTTCACTGTGTGGGTTCAGGACCGTTCTGGTCAGTGCACACACACCGTCAAAGCCGTTGCACCTGCAAAACCCATGTCCAGTAATTCAGCATCCGCTGAGTAATACAATATGTGCTGCCAATGAAAATCACATTCATCTTTACTCATAGACTCAATGGATGTGAACTCCAGGACATTCTGAAAAGGTAGTGGGCAGCGCAACAAGAAAGTCTAATTAAATTAAGTGAATAAACTCGCACAGTGTAATATAATGAAAGCAAGTCAATCAATAGGTCTAGGTAACACTGAGAAGTCACATATACAATTAATAAAAAAAAAAAACAAGCTCATTTATTTCTTAGCATTTATTTCAAGGCATTAGCTTGCGACAAGCTTTAGAGTCTTTGTTAGTAGATTTTTACAGTTCCACTTCTGGACTTTATTTCAGGGAGGACATTTGGAAATAAAACCTCCAAACACCACTGAAGTTAAACATATTTCAGGTTGAATGTCTATGCAGACATTAGGAATGTCCTAAATTAATTTAGGAATAATTATTCTTTAATTATTCTTTAGTTTGCTGAACCATCCTAAACTCAGTGTTAGTGCCTTTTTAACAGCCCTTGTCATGCATTATGCACCTCTCTTTTTAATAGCAGTGCTAATACATTTTAGCAATGTTCATCTGCCATATCAAGCACTGTTTAAGTTTGTTTTAATATCAAATTGATTTTGTACATGAATAACAGTACACTTGAGATGAAGTCCCTTGTCAAAACTATTGCTCTGACTTTTAGAGGGAAGTACACGACGACCAAGTGTTTCAAATGCTCCTCGATGTGTATTTTGTTTCTTTTTTTTTTGGTTTCTTTTTAGTTGAAAAAAAAGAGCGGACTCTGTTTTGGCAGTCGATTTTAATATCATTTTGGCACTTGCCGTTCTGGAGTGGGGTATGAGCACTTTGGAGAATGCATTTGAGAATTAGCACATTAAAAGTGTGTTACCAACACACCCCACAACAGCCCTTCTACTTGGAATTGAGAAATTGAGTCATCATAGTGGTGTTGATTATTTTAAATGGTGCCAACGGTGGAGAGAAATATGCCAAATGAGAGGCTGATTATGGACGTCAATAACTCATCTGGGTTTTGGCCGGGCACTCGGTAAGAATGCTCCCAATGAGTGATGCTGCACTGCCACCTCCTGGCATTCTGGAAAACTGACTTATTTGTCAACATGGTCTCAAGCTTATTTAGGACTGATCAAAACAGACAGAGTTACATTTGCTGGGGATTAAATGCTTCATTCTGTTCAGTAAAGAGTCCAATAGTGAAATGTTCAAGAACACACATCACCTACATTTCTTAATCACTGCTTTCTCGTAATCCATGGATGTTACCATGTAGGAAATCTAAATGTACTCAACTTTTGTGGTTGTAAACAGATAGTGCTGGAGTATTTGCTTCTGTTCAGAAATGGGCTCAAACGTGTGAATGTTCAATAATGTATAATATTTCACATTCAAAACTTCGAAATATAATAAAAGACTATAATAAACACTTAAATATTCTCAGATAGTCTGGTATTTGCCGAACCATTCCCACTCCACCTTTGCAAGAACACATCAATAAAACTGCAATTGCTAAAAAACGGGTTCAGACAAACATAAAAAAAGACATGGAGCTGATAATGGACCGACGAGTATTTCGGTCACTCACCTTCATAATGCACAGATACTTTGAATGAGCATTCTGTAAATCACAGTTTAGACAATTTTTGTTAGAGCTAATCAAAACAGACAGAAATACAACTGCTTGAAAAAGTCACATTCTGTAACTAACAGTCAATTCTAACATTTATAAACTGATTAATTAAAAAGAAACAAGCAGTTGCTTGTCATTAAGTGTTACAGAATTTGTATAAATAATAATTTTCTATAAAACCTTCATCCTCTATGCCCTTGTAACTGCGTCTGCTTAGGGAAAACTCAGCTCACCTCAAAGTGAAAAGGTGTCACATTGAAGAAAACAGTGTGAGGTCACATACAGACACACACACACACACACACACACACAGATGTATACACACACACTGGAGCATTTGTTCCTCGCTTCCTCTCTCTTTTTTTCTCGGATGGGTGTATTTTATCTAAATGCAAAGCAGGTGAGGGCTGCTCCAGTTTCGTGTAGCAGCAGCCTCTCTTGTCTGGGCTCTCCCACTGATAAGAGCCCTACTTTAGCCTACATAAAAGAGCCGGGTATCATTTCCTTACCCCCTCCTTCCAATAAAGCCTCCTCAGCCAGCGCACACACACACACACACACACACACACACACACACACACACACACTCACACACTCACACACATCCAAACAGCGCTCCTATTCCCCATGCTACTCAATACCTGCTCTATTTGCTCCCAATTCAGGGCCAAATTGCAGCTAAAGTTACGACAAATTTGTTTGGAGGAAGAGTTGGTGAGGCTTGGCCACTCCAGGGCGCAGAGAGGGCCAGAGTAAGAGGGAGAGAGAGAAACGCACAGGGCGAGCTGGCACACAGCGGGCTCTCTGAACCTGACACCACCGCTGCCAACAATGTCCCACTTTCACAGCGGACGGATGGGTGGCGGCATGCTCAGCTTACAGGTGTTCGATTAGAGCTCTCACAACACACAAACACACACACACACACACACACACACACACACACACACACAAATGCACAAACTTTGTATTTAATATAGGGACTTTAGTCACAAATGGTTGGCACCTCATTGCGGTGTGTGTGTGCATGCGCATGTGCATCAATGACATGGGTTTCCAAACTGATACATTGATTCAACTCTATTATATTTTTCATTAAATATTACAGTGTCTGTAATAGTCACCAATAAAGAACCTTGACAATTTTTTGGACATTTTGTGCAACATAAAAAAGTAAAGATGCACTCCATAAAACATCAATCAAAACAGCTTATGGAAAACAACAAGAGTCTGCAGCATCTAGCATTTGTGGGTACTTTATAAATGGTTGATAAATGTATTAAAATAGTTTATTAATGGCTATTCATTAGGTCCTTAAAACATTAATAAACTGTTAATAAAGAGCTGTGGTTAGCCGAATAGTACACCCATTCATCTATATGGCTGGCCACTGATCTCACTTTGACTTCTTTGGGCATTTTAAGTGTCAGCTTCAGGGCAGTTGGTGTTTAATGCTTATTAACTGCTTATTAAAGTGATTCTAACCTAATCGATAACCAATAATAATCATATCTAAAATTATTCATAAACCCTATCTAATGGTAGTCGATCGGATAGTAGTATCTTTCTATTTTCAAACTCAAATATTCAAAAGTTTGGTATACTATATTTATTGTCTGAATTCTACTACTGTGTAAATAGAACAAAGAGAAATTTGACATTTTGTGATGCACTGAATCATTGGCTAATGAACGATGTTCTTGGTGCGCTCACAAAAGCGAGCAATGCAACAATGTGTGTGTGTGTGTGTGCGTGCGCGCGCGTGTATGAATGTATTAAGGTGTGGTTGTTCCCATTTGCATACAGAAGGCCGTATGAGACACTAAACACAATCGTTCCTGGCATTATATAGCAGATGCACATGTTAGTCACAACAAAAAAGTTTTCAATATTGCAACAGTTGCTAGCACTAGATCAACTCACAACAACAACAACAACTACAAGAAACTGGTAACCTAAATAATCATAATAAAGCCATGTCAAAAGGTACCGACCTAAAAATACCAGAATAGCTCATCACAACACCCGCTTTACCTCACAGCCATTTTCATCTGCGCCGTGTTAGAATTCCCTTTGCTGTGGCTAACCTTTGTGTAGGAAGAGGCAGGGGTTCTGCAAAAGCAGCCGCGCAATTTCAGAGTGTATAACACACTCTGCGTCTTAGCTGAAGTCTGTCGAAACTTGGCAAAGCTACACAGCTGGGGATAGCAACACTGCTGCATGAAATCACCTTGACCAGATGGCTGGCGATGAAGTGGTTCTTAAAGAAATAAATTAAGTGATATAGAAAGCCCTTATGTACCAACATTAAGACAGGGACTAATAATAATGGCATACGTTTAGGGGAATAAGCACTCGTTTAACCGAGCTAGATTATTTGCTTTTGGTTTTTATTTTTTGTATCCCCAATCTAAATGACTCGTTATTCACTTTTGAAATAATTAGATGTATTGGAAGTCTAATTGATTCGATGCCACTGTGTTTGATAATTTACTAAGCAAGTGTGACCTCCTGTTTTTAGCAGACTCTCTTGACATTTATTTCTCTGACATTTCCATTCATTTTTTTTTTTTCCTGAGCCCAAGAGCTGAGGAAGAGTAGAGGAAAAAAAATTGAACTTAAATGTTAACTGATCGATACAGACGTCCCCGTCCCTCCTACCATGTGTTCTAAACTGTAGCAAAATTAAAACGTGTCAAGCGGCAAATGTTAACGGGCGACGCAGCCGACGCTTAAAGACACGTTAACGCTAAAACAGACAGATCCTGCTGAATATTATGCAGTGCCACATAGCAGGATTAGTGCGACTGTCCTGTTAGCATTCAGTCACACACTGAGCTTCAGAGAGGGTGTCCTTTAAGTGACAGCTCAGCTGTCCAATTATACTCCCCGCTTTCTCTTCACTATGCAGCAGGAGTTGTGGGAAGATAGACATATATTTTGGGAGGGTGCTATAACAAAAATGTGACATCATAATATTTGAAGGACTTTTAACAACACACAATATGTGCAACAATACTTGCTGAGGCTTGCAAACATGCTCTAATGAAAGAAATGCACCAGTAAATTACTGCAGACTTTTAATGCAATAAACTATTAATGCCATAAGTACAATATATTTCGTACTTCAGTGGGGAATATGAAACTATTTAAGAAGGACACAGAGAAAAAATGACTAGGCATAAATTAATAAAGTCACATAATGGAATCAAGGATTGATACCCATTCAGCTATTAGTTACTATGTATTTTAATCGGTTACTATACACTAGACTTGACATAATGATGCTGTATTGTCATACTGCCCACACCTAAAATATTCAGTATGAAGAAAGATGCGCATGCTACCTTTGTATATAGACATTTAGTTGAATTTGCTGTTGTTTTTGCAAAATCTAGAAACTTTATTTTAAAATCAGAAGCATGATATAATCTACAGAAAATGGATACATGAGTGAAATGAGGTAATACCTGGGACAGTTTGGCTTCATGTCATGCAATGTAGCTCAAAGTCGGTTAAGAGTGTATAGATGTGTGTGACTGTGAATTTGTGTGTGTGTGTGTGTGTGTGTGCGCGTGTGTGTGTGCATGCATGTATGTGTGTATGTGTGTGTGTGTGTGTGTAGCTTCTTACAAGGAAGGCACAGATGCTCCTCTGAGGAGACTCCCACTCAAAGCAGCTGTTGATGTAGCAGCCAGCATTGATGAGGAACATGATACAGCGCCTCACTCTGTTGAAGTTCTGCAAGAGCAACTGAAGAAAGAAGAAAAGTACACTTCAGTATTGACTTGAGTCGGGAGTCATCGTTTCTGGCCAATGAGCGCATGGAATCCAGGATGAAGCAGTGATTTCCTAAAGGCCAGAGCACACTGACCCAACATTTCTACACACGGCTGGTTTAATATGGTTCTGTAGCAAGAGCCGAAACAGTGTGAATGGGATAAATGTTCTAGAAGAGTGAGAATGTGAGAGAACATGCTAGAACAGTGAGACTTTAGTGTCACTGAAGGAGACTTTGGATGGCTGGTGGATTAGTGCTTAGGGAGTTGCACCTGCATTCAGAAGGTTGTGGGTTCAAATCCCAGAACTGATACTTTCTAAAACAATAGGTGAGCATTCCAATAGGGGAGGGACTACACTGTAGGACAGTGTTAAAGCTGGAATACATTTATAAACTTTGTGAATAGTGGAAGAACATTCCCCAAATGAACAAAATGGCGAGAACATTCTAAAAGTGTGTACATGAGGAGCTTGTTTTAAAACCCTATTAATGGGAAGATCACTGCAGAACAATATGAATGGGGAAATCCTTTTAGAACAGTATAAAAGTGAGCCGCCATTCTAGAACCACATTTATACATTATACCACAGTGTCAAGGGCAGTCAATATTCTAGAATAGTATGAATTAGGGGGTATTCTAGAATGAACAGGGGACAACAATGTCCTACAAAGCCAAAGTGCAGTAACTACATATTTGGTCAAAATTGATTTATGATTACAAATGGGGTTTAGGACATCACCTTTGCCTTGTGAGAAAATATCCTGGTGATGATGATGCTGGTGTACAAAATCCATACTAATCCTAAAACTTTAAAGCCATTTCTCTCAGTTTCAGCTTTGGCATAGTTACTGCACTTTGGTTTGCAAGGCAGAATATTATACCACAGTTTTAATGGCAGTCAGTATGTTAGAATAGAACGCATTGACAGAGAGCACTGTAGAATCGTGTAAAAGGTGGGGGCGTAGAACCGTGGAAAAGTGCAAGGCGTGCAAGATATTCCAGAACTGTGTGAATTTGGGAGAACATTCTAGAGACTTCATAATGGTTAAATACAGGTATACCAAACACCCTCAGTGTTTTGGTCTGTTGTTGTTTGTTGGAGAGCTTTGGATCAGTGTGTTCTGTTCTTAACACAAATAAAACTAAACTGTGCTCAACACCAGCCCTCCAAGACCAAGGCTATCATTTCGTGCCAACAAAAATGGACAGATATGTCAAAAGCATCCAATTGCAGGCACCTTACATTTGTAAAGTCAACTTTCAGTTGCTGTGCCATCAGTGTAAACTCTGAGATAAGTTATGTTGTATAAACAGTCTTTGATAGGCATATTAAGCATGTCTAAATTTGGTATGAATCACTACACAAAACAAATGAGTATGAGGCACAAAATAAGTGTGTTTTGGCAACAGTCACATTGGCACTTGCTTTGGGGCGTCTGGCATGGAAAATGTGGTAAATAAACGGGAGCGATGGAACCACACTTTGTAGTCCCATGCCGGTTTTGGCAAACGGTCAGAGACTGGAAAAGCACTATTGTCCCATGGCATTGTTATCTAGGAATAACACCAGAAGACTGAACCAAGTCTTAAAGACATTTCATTCAAACAGAGAATACAGCCAACAGACAGCCAGGGGGCAACTTACATTCTTACATTATATTCCGTAAATGTTTTAGATGCATTAAAGATGAATACGCTATCTATCTCATCCCCTTTAACAAAATGGCATTATGCATAATTCAGAATTAGTCTGAACTGCAAATGACTGCTGTGTCCTGGTGTCCCTACCAAGATGAAACACACACTGGCACGTAATAGCAGCAAGAGTGCGGGCTTTGATCATAGCAAATATCTGCATTTACTTTGCCAGACTCGGACACTCTACCTTTAAACTAGGTTATTGTACTGGCCATTTGGGACCAATCAAGCAGGAGTAAAATGAAAGGTAAAATGAGATACAAAATGGTGGAAAACTGCATGATCCAGTATTATAAAATTAGGAAGATTATACTTGGCAAAATATTAGAAGTTTCAAAGAAAGTTAGAGCTGTTCTCTGCTCCCCTTTCCTTCCAGATTTTTTAATGGCTACTTGATATCTTTCTTACTAGCAAAAGCATACTTTAATACACACACACACACACACACACACACACACACACACACGCACACTGCACATACTCAGACACCCACTCTCTTCCTAAAACGGCAAGACAAAGTGCCGAGCGTGCACTTTTTGGATCTCAGAATGATTCAACTGTGCTGTGAACTCTGTGTGTGTGTGTGTGTGTGTGTGTGTGTGTGTGTGTGTGTGTGTGTGTGTGTGTGTTTGTGTGTCAGGGACAGGCCTGATTTGGGACAGCCCCTCCAATTCAGCTCTTTGTCCGAGGGGGACACATTGAGCGGGCCGACAATGAAGTGCATTGCAGCGGTGCCACCAAGAGCCAAGCTAAAGGATGGCCAATCTACTTATGCACCCCCACAACTGACAGCATGACATTTCTATTCAGCGGCTCCGGAGGAGAGGGACCAGAGAGAGAGGAGAGAGTGAGGGCGAGAGTGACACTGTTGTCTATATTGTGTGTCAAACATACTTTCTCTTCAATAGCAGCTATTAACTATTATGCTTATGGCGAGACTTTTATATTTTTACCTGTTTAGAAACTCGAGGCTCCTCTTCGATGTACTTCTGCTCGATGGGTATCAGCGTCCTAAGGCCAGCTTTGACCTACATACACACATCTTGTTAAGATAAAATGCATGGACAGATTTAAAAGTAGTAGTAATGGCCAGTCAATGGCTATTCTTAAGGTTTCATTTCAACCTAACAAGATGACAAACAAGACGCAGTACAATATCTTTCATTTGAACGTATCTGAAATGAGAGGAGGATCTCTAACAAAAGTGAGGATTCAAAACTTTCAGGTGATTCCACCTTGGTTCTCGTAAGTAGACATTTGTCTAGAATTTAAATTGGATTAAAAGTCAGGATGTGTAACAGTTCCTCATGGTTTTGTCAAATGTTGGCATTCAGACAGAAAAAGTCATAAGAGCGTCCGTGACCCTGTTGATAAAGTTAATGTAAATGTAATTCATCATCTAACTGTGTAATTAATGGTGTAATTGTGTAGTTTCAATCATGTTGCTAAGCAAAACAACAGACATAATGCCTCGGTGAGTCAAAATGGCCTTATAGAGCATGGCGTTTGTGGGCTTTCTGAATTCTTGTATGTCGTATTGGTACAGTAATATAATGCTAACGACTGATCTCTGCACAGCTCTAACGACTGATCTCACTTTCTTCCTCCATTTCACATGCTCGGTGCCACATGGCCGTGTGCCGCTCTCTTGCTCTGCCATCTAAAATGGCGGCCGCGGCGTGAACAGCAGCACACACACCCACAAACAAAAGCTTAAGAAGGGGAGCCTTTGGTAATTAAAGAGAAAATGAGGATGAGGGGGACAGCCCTGTGTTCCAACGACAGGAACAACCACGTTTGAAGGGAACAAACAGAGAGAGGAGAGAGGAAGAGATGTGTGTGCGTGTGCGTGTGTTGGGGGGGGGGGTGAGTAAAAAGAAAAAGAGAGAAGAACTTACAGCATTATAAATCACATCTAGTTCGAGAAAGATGACCCCTTTTGTTGGCCCTGTCAGCTCCTTGCTTTTCAAGGCGTAAGCTTTCCGTTCACCATTTTGGATCTGTGGGAGAGGGACATGACAGCCGTCTGTCTGGCAATACCCAGCTGAATACACTCCCCGCATGACCTTTGACCCCCAGCTGCTGCATCTGACAGAGAGCCCAAAACAACTGTGGCGGCTCTGACAAGTACCTGTTCATTACGCCCCAACCACTGTCAGCCGCAAATTAACTATCCTGGGGGATCATCCTGGGAGCACACATTACACTCTCCC
Organism: Clupeocharax schoutedeni; assembly: GCA_037974565.1. NCBI lineage: Eukaryota > Metazoa > Chordata > Actinopteri > Characiformes > Alestidae > Clupeocharax > Clupeocharax schoutedeni. Next base: position 5,397,640 of record JBBPDH010000037.1, read on the forward strand.
TCTCTTTTTTTTTATTTCTCCTCCTTTCTTTTTCTTTTTTTTTTTACTTTTTTGAAACTCTCTGTTTTGGTAGTGGGGTTAGGTTTATCAGCCTCTTGTAGCTTTTCTTATATAGATTTCCACCAACAGCTAAAGTGACTCAGCTGACCTTTCCCAAAGCATTTTTTACAACATGACTTTCCTAAATTTTCAGTCAATATTTCTATGCTTGTTTTTACCCGAATAAGTGCATAAATAAATGCTAATTCCTGATTTTTTTTTTTTTTTACCCCTCCGGTAAGTAGCTGAGGACTTACGCTTAACAATGGAATGGCAACTTTGCCCAAGAAATCAGCGCTCCGGTCTCGATCTTCGTCGTAAACCGTAACCTCCAAAACGGAGTGGATGTCTTTCACATTGCTGGTTGAAAGACAAAATCAAAATGGGAGGGGTGGTGGGGGTAAGTCATTGACTAATATTAAACATCAGAAAATATCTTTGAAGTCATTGCAAAAAAAAAGAGAAAGAGAGAGAGAGAAAGAAAGAAAGAAAAAAAAAAAGATTCATTTAAAGCCTTGGTGACAGTCTTTAAAAAAAGATGCAGTGATTCTCCCTTTGAAATGCTATCTTTGAAAAGTAGGCTAAAGAGTGGAAGAAAATGAGGTTATTCTTAAAGAGGCGGGCACTCCAAGGAGAGGCTAGATTACCCAGCTTTCTATGGGAATTCACAAATGAATTTCCAACCAGGCAGATTGAAAGATTATGAAAAAACATCAATGGAACAACCTCTAGATTCCCAACTAATATGAGAAAGTATGTACAACACATTTACATACACTACAATTACTGAACTTGCACAGGGAGTGTAATTTCATCCTGAGGTTAAACTTGGTCCTCAAGGGGAAAAAAAGTTTACTTATATCTAACAAGTCCATGTAGAGATAAAAGCATGAAACTAAATTAATGTGATTTAAATGTCCTTCTGCTCTTAGCTGTTATTTTTTACTGAACATAATTCAGTTTTAATTAGGGTACTTTTTATTGTGTAATTATTTTTGTGTAAATTATAGATGGTAAGATATGGGATATGTAATGTAAACTCTGCATACTTGGTGGCTTTTATTAAGAATTAGCCCTGCCTGAAGAAAAAAAAAGCAGACATATTAATAAGCATCTAATTAAAATAACAACGGAATGAAATTCAAATATGCAAAAATGAATGTACGCTATACAAATCATTTAACACCAAACTCACAATGTGAAGACTTTGTTCCACTCTGGGTTGAGGTTTTTGTAAACGGTGTGTGTCTGCAAGCGGTCGTTGCTGAGCTCCACAACACAGAAGGGGTCACTCTTGCCTGTGAGGGACACACACACACGCGCGCTCAGACACACATTAAATTTATCAGTCGTAGACTGGTGTAATCCACTGGCCAGCGCACCGAGAGATGGCAGAGTTTCTCTTTACCTGATAAAGGTATGGGAGAGCAGGGCCGAAGGGCTAAATTACACCCCGCTGCCTCTTTTAAAACTCCATCGCTTTAAGGGACAATTTATCATCTCGGAACTCATTTGATGTATTCATTTTTGCCTGTCTGTAGTGTCACGGCCTCATGCTGTACTGATACGCTGGCTTGCACACAGGTAGATAAGCACTTCAGCCGCGCTGCTGCTCATGGCCTTAGAGCTGCTCCTTCACATGCGCACATACACACGTAGACGGTCACCCACAGAGGGCTGGCGAAGTTAACAGACCTACCATACAGGAGAGGTAAAGACTCAAAGATGCATAAGCTTTAATACTGAAAAGAAATTTGTTCTGGAAGCAGCTAAAAGTTTTACTTGAAAATCTAGAATTTGAAATTCTAAATGCATTTATGTACTATTAGGTGAATGTACTATTCACTTAAAAGTGTTCTTAAGGGAATTGGTTATACATAAAACTAAGACTACTCATATATAGTTAAAATGATCAAATAATCCTCATATGTGAGAAAAACCTGTTGTTCTTTACAGAACCATAATATAGAAAATGTATAATACAGAACAAACCTCATGAAACCAATATATTGTACATTTTGAGAATTTGAGATTCTCTTGCAAGCACTTCCAAGACATTTCAAAAGTGCTGTGGAACTTAACTTCGAGTGAATATTTAAAGAATATCCTAAATCAAGCAACAACAAAAAAAAACATTATCATAAGCAGTCATCTCTAGAGAGATATTAAATCAAAAACAGTGCCCTATATGCTTTGAAATGTGCTATTAAAATATACATGTAAATATATCGAAGGAATCTGAAAGGGCCAGTTTCCTCCTCCAACAAAACTCAAACAACAAACTCTTAATTCCAGCTTTGATCTCAACTTTGAACAAAACATTTGGGAGCATTTTTATTGTTTGTAAAAGAACATGATTTTTAAAAGATGGGTCAGAAAACAACAAAGATATAGCGGTATTCCCACAACGGGACGATATTTGCAGCTAATATAACCTGAGAGCATTCTGCAAGTTCCTCACAACAAAGTAAAAGAAGGGTTTATGCATCAGCTCCCAGCAGATGAATGAGAGATTGCCATTGATCTTAGAGAGCTGATAAAAACGGTGCAACAAAAGCAGGACATTTAGCTGACATGCTAAATAAATGTCACTGTGATCAATGCAAAGTCCTGGCTGTCACAAGCCCGTTCGCTTTCGAGAACTCATCGATCGGCCAGTGCTGGATAAGTTCATATTTATTATTAATGTAGCATATAAAACACATTTAAGTGTTTCTTTTTCAAATTCAAATGTTGCTATTATTATAGATTGATCATATATATTACTATAGATTAATAACATATAATTTAGAATATAAACTGCATAATGCATTCACTACATAGTATATACTGAATGCACTGCATACTGTTACTCTGAATGCAAAGGATGCACAATGATAGCTTGAGTAGTCAATAAATACGCATTCAACCTGCATATCCGGTATGTAGTCGCAAAAACAAATTCACATTCCATGAATGACACGAAGTGGCTCCACAAATGACCCGAATAAATTAGACGGCATTTGTAAATTAAGATTTTCCAGACGTTTCTAATTGTTTGTACACAAGCATTTAATTTCTCTGTCTAAACAGGTTCATCATGTCTATGCTTTTCAGGTTTTGTTTTTATTTGGTGCTGAGGGAAACAATTTAAGTTAATGTTTAAATTAACACGAACTGATGGGCGAAGAAATGTAGCAACAAACTGCATATCCTCGTGCTACAGTCCTGCCGATGACACATCGTCGTCCCCGGCGATGAACTTTGACCTTGTTTGTGATGCGGCTGTCTGAGTGTATTTCACGCTTCGCCTTGGATGAAACTTTGACTCCCCAGGTGTGGCCAGCAAGAAAACCTCCACGGGTTAATTTCGGACGAACACACTCCGAGTGGTGAGATGAGTTCAACCTCATTTTAGCTCCAATTTGATGAGCTGAGTGCAAATGTACGGCACAGTAATTACATTTTTCAGGTCTGGAAGGCGTCTTAAATGAAATCCAGGGATGTATTATGCAGAAGTCTGCATGTAACAGCCGCGTCCAGACACTTTGCACATTTCACTAGTGTCCCCTATATGGCCTAAACAGTCGTCATAGATGATTAACCAGCCAACCCCCACCCCCCGCCCCCACTCCCCGAAAAAGAGATCTCAAAAATTTTATACATTAATCGCACTATCAAATAGGCGTTGGAGTGCTGTTACTACAAACAATTCGGTCCAAATTGGATCCTATTCAAATTCAATTCAATTCAATTCAAAATTCAAAAGGGGAACTCATCCTTCTCTGGGTCTTACTATACAGCAGAATTATGAGGGGTTGGACAATATGGCAATAATACCAGCATGTATCATACAATACATTAATGTTTATTGTTTTGTTTGATATATTCAGTAGTGCAATGTTGAAAATGCTATAAAATGTATGCATACAATAATATTTAATGTTCAGCTACACCAGGAGTAGAAAGGGCAAAAGTATGCCACTTTGGAGTCCATTTAAACCCCTTTGTAATGAACCATGCAGATTAATCTTCTGACTTACTCAGAAAAGAATATCATCATATAATGCATCATGATATCAATAACACTGTCATATCGCCCACCCAGTGATAATAATAGATAATTATGTGTAAAGCATTGATATTAAACAGGGCTATTTGGATCACACAGTGTTTTCTGAGCCCAGAAGCTGAGGATGAATTTATTCTGTCTCTGTGGTGAATATCATACAAGCTACAGCTAATACAGGCTGAATGGCGGGTTGGGTTAGTAACGGCCCATAATTGTGTAATTCGGTTCCGTCCAGCGGGAGCCAGAGGAGGATGCTGTGCTGCACTGAATGGGGCCGGTCAGAGGGGGAGCAAAACCCACTCTGGCTAAACACTGTTGGTTTTTACACACTCTGTCCATTTATTCTGTGCGGCCTGGAGAGCAGGCACTCCAGATAAACGCCTCAGTTAATTACAATGAGGAACAGGCCAATAGAAAGAGAGAAAGTGTGAGAGAGAGAGAGAGCAAGAGAGACAGAGAAAGAGGCTATGAGGATTAAAACAGGCCCAATGTATGCTGGACTGCAAGCGAGGTAAACCGGAGGATAAGAATACATTAAGCTCTCTCTGTTACTTAAAGCTTTCTCGCTCTCTTCCTTTCCGTCTACCTCTCTCGACCTCTCCCTGTCTGAGCTGAGCTCTCTATTAGAGAAAGCACTGTTCCGTGGCCCATAACCCTGCTGGCTGACACCTTGGTGCCAGGCTCCGTTTGAGACAGCGGGGCCCCGGGGGGCCCGAGGCTTTTCCAAAGGGGGGTTTGTGAGCCACTGCTTTATGGCGGGAAAAGAGTGTGAAATCAGAGCTCACGAGGCGGCCTTGGTTACCTTGGGAACGCCGGACCGCTCTCCGAGGTCAACTTAACGGGCTGGACCCCCGGATCGGAGGTGGGGGGCAATGGTGGGGGATTGTTGAGCTGTCACACACAGGAGTTTGTGTGTGTATGTGTGTCTGAGTGTGTTGAAGGGATTCCTGCCGTCGAGCATGTCTTAATTAAAGAAAGGCCAGAGAGGTAGCACAGACAGAGGATACACACACACACACACACACACACACACACTCACACACACTGAAGAGACAAGTGCTAATCTTTATCTCACTCTCTCACACTTCTTTCACTCACTGGTAAAAATAATGAAATGAATAAAATGCAAATCTCCTCGTAAAAAATACAACAATACAAAAACAAGGTTTTGGAATCCTTTAACCATTCAAAAAGTACCATGATATATTAATTCCAGTATACAGGGAAAGCTTGGCCATCTTACAAAGGCACTTAAAAAGTGCAAACAAAACCAGAAAGAAGAGGACAGAGGGCATATTCCAAAAACAAAAACAAAAAATACAGAAAAATCTTCATTTGAATATAACTTGCACAAACTGAAAGATGACTCTAGCAATGAGGTCATGCAGTTTCAGGGGGACTTGCAAATGCAGATTTTCCCCCTTCCTCTTTTGCCATAACAAATGCAGACGCACATTTTGTTTGTGCTAGTGGGGTATTAGCACTGAGGAAAAGGATGGCCTGTGGTAAGTGTTTTTGTTAATGGTCCTGTCTCTTGTACTCTGAATAGAAAAACAGCGTTGTGCGTCGGCTCCAATCTCTTTTCAGCTCGATAATACATACTGCCAGAAACTAGGCCTGTCCATGGTAGACTTAATTAAAAGGAAGAATTAATGGAAAAGGAACAGAAGCGTGGGAAAATACGTGTCAGACACACACCGCAGCCTGGAAAGTGCCTTTCCGTCCATTAGCAGAGGGTGAAAAACATCAGACTCTAGTTATACAGTCCCTTTTTTTTTGAGGACAAACACTCAGCTTTTGATATCAGCAATCAGACAAAACCATACATAGGATTATTTAAATTCTATATATATATGTGTATGTTAGTGTGTATGCTCATGTGGGCACCCTCACCTGTAACATCAGCTGCCATCAGTCCTTCTGCCCGAATGACCTTCACCTGTACCACACCCACATCTTTAATGTTGTGGAAGGATCTCATCACACTCTGCAGGATCAAAGGAATAGGCTGATCAGTATTAGAGCCCTATAGATGTTTCTGCAACACTTACTGTTATTGAAGCAGTACAAACACAGTACATGTGCACACTCAATAAATTCAAGACAAGTAAGCACACAAGCAATAGGGCAGCATGGTATATCATTTCACAATTGGAAGCACAACATCAAACTTCACAATAATGAATGTAGAAATAAAAATATTGCAATGTGACCTTTTCCCTCACTATCATAAACAAATAAATGTGCCCTGCTTCTTCATTCATTATATTCCCATTTTTAACCCCCTTACACCATGTGATAACTTCACTACCAATGGAAAAGGCCTAGAACTACATAATATATAGTCTTAGTGCTATCTTGTAAAGTGAAATCACTGGAGACATAAGATTTTGTTCCAGCAACAAGAAATATTTTATCGTAAACACATGATCACCTTACATGCTTATTTATGTCAAATGCTATTGTTTGTATGTCTTGTCACATCTCATGTTCCATTGTCTCAGCAGATGAGGATACTGTCTGCTTGTGCACACACATACACAACCGTGGTAATAAAAAAAGTCTGCAAGTACACTGCAAATGAGTTATAACAGCAAGTGAGCATATGTCTAGCTATCATCATAATATGCAACAATTTTAATGGTTTTTTTGATAAAAAGAAAACTACCACATTCAAAATGACTACAAAAAACATTTTTTTTCCAAAAAATCATTTTATATAGCAGTACGTATTCTGTAAGTATTGATGATATCCAATAAATACTTATAACGCTCTATGACACACAGTGTATTATATATTCATCATGATATTTATAAATATACAATATGTTACATTACACAATGTGTACTTAATGGCTATTGTGACACATTGTATATACTTATACATTGTGACACAACGTATCATGATCAGCATCATCGTATTGCCCAGCGATCGGACCATGGACTATCTGCCAAGGCAAATAGCTACTGTCCTTAAATAAGCGTTATGAAACAAAATTTAATGTCAATATTTTTTCCATTTCTTTTTTTTCAGTTTTTGCATTATAATAGTCCAATAGAAATAGTCCAAAATTACTTTTCTTTACTTCTCATTCACATATATAATTTTTTTTGGTTTATGTTTGCATGAATATCGGTCCTCCTGTACTCCTATCTATGCTCCAGACTATGTTTTCCGAGCTCTTTCGTAATAGAGTGAGTCCATCCCAGCCACCCACATCTCAGCCTGCAAATTTCAGCTTCAAACTTTCCATCACCACCCAGGCCTGTTTCCCTAAGCTCCATTAGACACCACTGCAAATGACAGGCTTTAGAAGGGGTTAAACTGTTCAAAGGCAAGCACACCTCCAAAGCCTCTTTAAGACTTATGATTTATGAGAGGGCCAATTACACTGGTCCAGATAAAAGCCATTCATTTAGACAGCATAATGCTCCTTAACTGCTCCTTTGTGTGTCCAATGGAACATTAAAAGGGCTGACATTTAGCAATGAAACAAATGCTGCATCATACACCAGCTATGTGCTTCTCTTTTCTCCGTGTCTGTCTGGTAGCACTGGGCAGTACCGATGAAGTTAAAAATCACAATATTTCTTTAGTATATATCATGGTATCAGAGAGTTAGCAGTAATAAAATGAATGAACCCTTCCTGAGTGCTGATCCTCAAACAAATGTCTCACAAACTTCAACAGCTTATTTTAAAGGGATTATTCTGTAAAAAGTAAGTTTTTATGCATTTTGAAAATCTTGTTTTATGCATTTATGTAGACCTGAAGCACCCATGACAGGTGAAAGGTGATTGACAGATATCTATCAGTCCCTCTAAAACAAAAATTTGATGCCAGTACCTGTATACTGGTATAGATAAAAAAATGCCCAGCAGTGCTCTCTAGCGTACGCATTTGTGACAGTTCATTGCAACTGTACTGCAAGTCTATATTATGTAAAAAAAAAATCGTCTCTATCAAATATGCACATATATAAATCGCACACGACCCCCATGTGAATCAGATCAAATATTCAGGACAATCTTCATAAACAGACACATTCCAACCAGCGGTCTACACAAAAGGCCATCACAGCTAGTCGGGACCAAATCTCCCAGCTCAAAAAATATATTTCACTTCAATTTATTTTTCTTTATGGCTATATACCCCGCCAACACACACACGCGCACACACACATGCTCAGAGGAGTAATTATAATTCGAATCAGGGCCCGGCTATGAACTTAATTCATTATAAACTCCAGCTGTCCTCACCTCTTATGGGCAATATTACTGTCATCAGAAAAAAAACTGATAGTGGACATATAGAGAGAGGGAGGGAGACAGAGGGGCACTCTTTTTCTTTCTTATAATTACCAATGCCTTGGATGAAAAAGATTTTATTTTGGAGATGGCTGAGCTTTTCCATAGCTTAAGAAGAGCTTAAAATGCCACTATACAATGATGCAAAGTCCAGGAATTGGTATTCTTTATGTGTTCAATGACAAGATAAATAATCTGTTTTTGCACTCTTCTACCCAGTGGGTCAAAGGCAAGGGAGGCTAAGCTAGGCCAAGGCAGGAGAAAAAGGGGTATGGGGCCGCACATAACTAAAACACACACACATGCACACATTCGTTTGGTTTCATATCATATTTTACATATACATGCTAGAAAAAAAACAGTATTTTTAATTTTTCATTCAAACATTGTAGTTCAAAATTTCATTAAGCTCAGACAATACACAATAGAGATTGTCCTAAAAGAAGAACACGTTTAAGTTTCCTGAAAGTGTATATATATATTTTATTGCCAGGACATATATTTCCAGACAATATATAAATACAAAACATATACACACACATAATTCATCCCTTCTACCCCCTCAGAAAGTGTGGACTGTGCACTGGGGGAGGGGAAGGTGGCGGGGCTGTGGCTTTGACTGACAGCTTGTCACCGTGACGTCTTATTCCATCTCTGTTGTGGAGAAAATGAATGTCACCACGCGAAGCCTTATGACTTGCTGTCATCTCGCAGGCGCTCACCTTTTATCAATGCTCTAAATAACATTTCAAGCCCACCGTCTCCTGCCGGACAATCCGGTCAGGGGACATTAAATCGGATGACTGTGAAATGTCATAATAAAAATGGAATGCTAACAGCTTCCCCTTCCATCCCTCCCTTCTTCTTTCCCTTCTTTGCTCTTTCGTTCTACTACCTCTCTCTCTCTTGCTCCCTCTATCCCTCTCTCTTGCTCCCTCTCTCTCACAGACACAATCACACACACAATCACACACACACACACACACACACACACACACACACACACTCTCCAGTGCATTTGTCCGCTGCGTGATTTTAAAGCCAGCGACAGGGCGAGTGTGGAATTGGGTGCCACCACTTGAGCAGAGGTCACCCTGGCCCTGACGCCCATTAACATCCATTACACTCCTGCGCCTTCCCCTTATTAAAATGCATAATTCCTGTCTGCTTACAACAACAGCCGAGGAGAAAAGCTGTATCGCTCCCATCCACAAGAAAAACATATCAGGAAATAAGGAAATCTTAGCAATATGGTATCTTCTCAAAGCTTTTAAGTTGTGTTCAAACCTTTTCTGGCTTTATCAAGCTTTCCAAGAAGGTTAATCTTCGAAAGAGGCAGGAAATAGATGAGAAAAGACCAATACTGGGCAATGTATTCCTCATGAACAAACCGAACTCCTCATCTAGCAATTTTTATGACACTGATAAAGCCATCCCTGGAAAGCAAAAAACATGCCAATGCCTTCAACCCAAAGGTTTTGTGTACATACACACACACACACACACACACACACACACACACATAGATATACAGACGTACATAAAATGCCTTTTCACTCCAAAGAACCCTTTCTAGGCACTTTTGTTTTTAATAGTGTGTGAAAACACATCAAATTTAACAGCCATTCAGTGAAGACGATTGCAATAAACAGGTTCCAAAAGTATGAGCGAATCCTCAGGTGTGCTTTGTCTGGTCCACACAGAAACGCAAATGAGGGCAAATGAGGTATGACGTGACCTCGGAATGACAGGTGGACAGGCTTTTAGCATCAGACATCTTCATCGCACTTTCTAGGCCATTAACACACCCTGACGAGGCACTCAGGCGCCCGGCCCCGCTCACCCCATATGCAAACAGCTGAAAGTCATCTGATATGCCGCCGCCACTTTAATGATGTACGTGAACAGCCGAGAAGCTGCATTAAGAGATTTAATTGCATTTTGCACTAGACTACCCCTCCCCCACACTTCATGGCGCAGACGTTTACAGTTTAAGAAGGGAAGCATCTGCAGCTTCAAAGCCTCCACATTCACCTCAGCCTTCTACCTAAACACATTATTTGTTTGGTGAACGTCAGCAGTTGGCCAGCGCTTAAGGGACTTAAGAGTTGATGACTGGAGCCGGCCATCTTGAGCCAGCTGATTTTACGGTGATAGAGGGGTGGGGAAAGCATTTGAAGAGTGCCACTCATCCCACCCCAGTCCACCCCCACCCCACAATACCTTTCACCATCCACAGACATAGCACCACCTAGCCCGAGCTAATCTGTTTAAGGAGTATTGTGCGGCATTAGCAGCAGCACTTCATGTTATCTGCCCAGCTTGATAAGGTACATCTTTATTAAATTCTCTTCTTTGAAAGGGTGTCAAGCAGGGAAAAGAGAATATGCTAATAGTGGGGACAAATTAAAGTTCCTCTTTTTAAATCCACTGTCCTCCTTCCCTCCCGCCTGTCTCTAGTCCAGCATATCTATCCCCATCAGACTGCAGGCTTGGGTGCTAATGAATGCCTAGATGCGGAGAGAGGGAGGAGAGAGGGGGAGAAAAGGAGAGCAGAAAAGAAGGGAATGAGGGAGTAAAACGTCTGTCCTTTAGCAGGGTGGGAAGGAGGAAAAGAGAAAAAAAAACGACAAGACTCAAGCAAGGTGAAATAGCTTTTCTTTTCTTTTTGCATACCTACCCCTCCCAACTCCCCACCCATTCCATGTCTCTCTTGCTATCCTCCATCGCTAGGCTTCGCTTCTTACCTCGGTCTAAGAGCTCCCCCTGGTGGACGTAGTGTGTTTAGCGTTGTGCCGCTAGCCAATGAGCCTTCGTTTTCGCTAATGTGGGTCAGCCACATGCCATTTGGCCTGTGGAACGCTTCCGTCGCCACTCCGCCAGTGATCAAACGAATCTCCCAGCTTGACTTTCCATTTCAATTAGAGCAGAATTTGCACAGTCCATCCTGCGCTCGAAAGCCGTCTACGTACGACAAGCTAGGACACCTAGCTAGCGGATTAAAGTGAGAGTGTGAATTCGTGAAAAAAAGCCCCCATGCTTTAAAGCTGCTCCCTCTTAGAAGGAGACACACAAATTCAAGGGCTTCATCTGCACCATTATTCTAGAGAGCAGATGCATCAGAGGTGGTTAGTGCCCCTTTTTATTTCGGCCCTATCCCCTGCTATTGGAATGTAAAGAGGTGGCGGAGAGGCGCGAATGGCAGTGAGCAAAGGGTTAACAGGCCAAAGACAAAGAAACAGACTGAGAGCATTGTACAAGCTGTAGGGGCTGAAGGGCCCCGGGGCCACCGAGGGCCAAAGGCCCCCACACAGGGACACTGGGCTCCTTTCAACGCTGGTCTTTCAACAGCACACCCGGCCTCAAAAGAGCCTGTCACAGCTCACCCCCCCTTTTTTACTCTTCTTCTTGAACGCACTCTGTTCCAATCAGCTCCTCTACTTCTCTCTCTCCCTCTCTCTCGTTCCTCTTCTCTCCTCATCCCTCTCTTCAGAGAGCAGAGAGGCCCAATCCAGTGCTCTCCGGGCCTGAACCAATCTCTGGCCCCCAGAGGTTGAGCAGCTTTGAAAAGGAGGTCACATCATTGAGGTGCTGCCAGGTCTGAGAACTCAGCGCCAAGCAGGAGGACAATTCAGCACAGTGGTGGAATGAATGTATACATAGCGATGTGTCTGAACACGGATGGCTGTTTTGATATATTATTTAATTAAAGTATTGAGTTATCAAGTGTGTTAAAGCTGTAAACATGCTAGCATGACAGAAAAAACTTGAGTCAGGCTGCTGTGCCTCAGACTTTAGTCGCGATGGATCCACTTGCAAGGCACCATTTTTGTGATATCCTATTCTGTCTACATCATAACAGTTTATGCTATTTGTGTAAGACATGAAGACTATTGGCTAAGATTTAAATCATATTTTCTTTCCAAAGTGAATTATGTAAGGATTAACACTAATAACCTCTTTTCACAATGTGAAAAACATGCCATGCCACCAAAAGCTTACTAACATTACTGCATTCATTTAATTTATTTAGTCATTTGCACATATTCAAGGTTCACAGAGGTCTATTTGATCTGTTGGTTTATAATATGTTTAATCCTAGTTAATAATATACTGCAGCCTAAATCACTTAAACTCTTACTGAATTATAAGTCTTATCATTTGTAACGGAATAACCAGATAATGGCTAAATTACATACAGTAAAGGCCAGGCATATTTAAGCACAACTTGGTTTCATATAGACAATTCCATATAATCTGTATAGTTTTAAGCCATTAGTTTGTGCAATATTGCTTTGATCAAAAACCTGTAAAATATATATTTTTTCATAGTTGTGTTTGTCAGTATGCATTTTCCTGCCATTGTGCTTGGAATGACCATTGACATACTGTTATTTAGTTATGAGGGTGAGAGACTGTGCTGTGGGCCAATAAGGCCTTTGGAGTTCAATGCCAAACTACATTTGAAGTCACTCACATATCTGTGAAGGATCTCTCTTCTCTCGTGCGGATCGTCCAGCACATTGACTGACAGGTCTGAGATGGAGACGGCAGCAGAGGCAGTCAGGGTGACCAGCAGCACCAGCGTGCCCTCGCCCTCCTCCAGCATGAGGTCCAGCCTGTGTGTGCATTCTTTAGAGAGGAGAGATAGGTCTACCTGACACCTGGAACACACACACGCGCGCACACACACAAATGTACAGACAGGATTACAATCATTAGTCTCTTCAACACAAAATACATCAGCCAAAGATTGTGCCTGATAAGACTGGGTCACATTTAGAACCATTATACATTATGCATCTACACTCTGGAAAGTGACCAAGCAGAGAGAGACGTAAAGCATGACAGAGCAACAGAGGGAATGACAAATAGACACAGAGAGAGAATCTAAGAGAGAGAAAAATAAAGTAAAAAAATAATAAGAGAAAGAAAAACCAAACAGAAGAGCAAGATACACAGACAGAAAGTAAAAGAGAGACATACAAAGAAGTCAGAAATAGAGAGAGTAAGAGAGAAATATTCTCCCAGATCACATTAATTTCATTTCCCTATGTAAATATTAACCCGAGTTTTAAATACGGAAAAGTCATGTATGAGAGAGAGACGGAGAATAAGAGAGAGTGAAAGAGAGAGTAAGTGAGAGCGAGAGAGAGAGAGAAAGAGATACAGAGAGAGCAAGAGAGAGACAGAGAGAAAGAGAGATACAGGGATAGCGAGAGAGAGAGAGACAGAGTGAGAGAGAGAGATACAGAGAGAGAGTGAGAGAGAGATACAGAGAGAGAGAGAGAGTGAGAGAGAGATACAGAGAAAGAGAGAGATGATCACACGAACGAGAGAGAGACAGAGACAGAGAGAGCGAGAGAGAGAGAAGATCCGTGCTCCGGAAAAATCACGAACGAGAGAGAGAGGCACAGAGAGAGCGTGCACGCGCGAGAGAGAGCGAGACAGGTTTAAAACGGCCGCGATCCGGAAAATTCATGAACCAGAGAGAGAAAGAGAGAGAGAAAGAGAGAAAGAGTAAATCCGTGCTAAAATATCAAGGTGAAAGTCATCATAGCTTGCGTAGTATAGACCCAGCTCCCAACACAACT
>JBBPDH010000037.1:5411731-5423697 GCA_037974565.1 Clupeocharax schoutedeni
ATCTAGATTAATTCCAAGATTACAATGAGATTAATCTAGATTTAAAAAATTAATCTATGCCCACCTCTAATATATATTAGAGAGAGAGAGAGAGAGAGAGAGAGAAATGAATCCTCTCATAGTGTTATAGGTTCCTGGGCAGTTGGTCCACTGTGAGAAAAGATTTGGTCAAATCTAGCCCAATCCCCACTTCCCTTAGTCATTAGCTCTCACGTCTCACATAATTACCAGTGTCTTGTCACACACACACAAACACACAGGCCTCCAAAAAGGACTTTTCTTTAGTATTTCAGTGTATAAACACCATGGAAACATTACAAATATTACTGTAATTGGCGGCTGGGTGGCCTTGTGTTTAAGGCATCCGCCCTGCGACCAGAAAGTCTGGGTTCTATCCCCAAGACCGCTAGGCACTGCCGAGGTACCCTGAGCAAGGTACCATCCCCGGGCGCCGTGTTCCTGGCTGCCTACTGCTTCACTCAGTGAATGGGTTAAATGCAGAGAATTGAGCAATTTCCTCCAGGATAAATATAGTATATAAAAAAAATAAAATAATTTACATTTAATCAGGATCCGTTCATAATCTCCATAATTTATATTGCATTAATTAATATATGAAACTGAAAAAAGTGAAAGTGATCGTTCTGTCATACGTGAACACACCACTGCACACAGTGTGAACAGCACAAAATTCTTTCTCTGCATTTAACCCATTGCTTCACCAAGTGAAGCAGGGGGCAGCCAGGAACACGGCACCCGGGGAGCAGTGTGTGGGGACGGTACCTTGCTCAGGGTACCTCAGAGGTGCCTAGCAGTCTTGGGAATCAAACCTGGACTTTCCAATCACGGGGCGAATGCATTAACCACTAGGCTACCGCTGCATCTGCGTATGTATCTGCAGATAATTTTGATGATTATGCAAGTAATTAGAGTAGAGAAAATAACATAAATTAACCTGACCTAAAGAGTAACTATCCATCCATCCTTTTCAAAGATTGCAAAGTAATTTATAGTGAATAAGGATGCCTTTAATGATACTGCATTCAAATATATTGACTCCAATATGGGAACACAAAAATGAGAAAATATACTGGAATATACTCGAATATCAGTATAAAAATATTGGTACATTGAAGCAAACATTAAACTTCACTACCACTAAAAACAAAAGCTTGCCAAGCAGGCATTAAGGACATCACTAAGTCTGCAGAAACAGCATGGCTTTGTTGCTAACTAGACTATTGAAGTTACTCTAGCTGACGTCAGCTAGTCTGAAAAACTGAAAATACAGTCCTCAGAATTACAAACACTTAATCTACAGAGGAAAAAACAAATATTCATGACGGCACAAGCACCTAACCATATCTGATCTTAAGATTAATCGCTTATCTCATCCAGTATTAAAACCTACCAATTTACCTTTAAACAATAAAAAAAATCCTAAAAGCAATTTCTCCTCATTATCCACACATGTTCCTAATATTCACGGCATTATACTGAAATATAATTTTTATATAAAGTGATTCTTCCTTCGCCATTCTCCATACAATCTGACAGACCGAATTTTCCCACCTCAGACTATCAGGATGATTACAGAATGCCTGTTACTAATCCTGCCCACAACCTGTGGTTCTGAACAGACATACACATTTCATGGGACCTCTGACAGCTTTATGTACAGGAAATGTACCTCTTGAATATATGCCCTATAAATTTAGATGTTGGCCATGGGTTCCCAAGCAGTAAAATTGCTAAAGTGCTGTGTTTTGGCTTGACAAGGCACAGTTAAGACTTAAATCTTATTTGAATTGGCCTGAAAGTGCTGGGACCCCCTTTATTGCACACACGTTTTCATAATTGATTGATTGATTTGTGATGTTCAGGCAGGTGTTCTCATTCCTGAGATGCCAATGATGATTAAAGAACATAGACTAGTTATTTAAAACATTAGTCCATTTGTTGTTTTCATTTTATGAAAGACTGATTTCATATTGTTTTATTCTCTTCAACTTTCGCCTGCTCCCGACTAGGGGTCGTCACGGTGGATCAATTATCTCCATTCCCTTCTGTTTCTACAGCTTCCTCTCTCACAACCACTGCCTGCATGTCCTCCTTCACCACATCCATAAACCTCCAACTAGATCTGCCTCTTCTCCTCTTCCCTGAAGCTCCATCCTCAGCATCTATCTCCCAACACACTCGAGTTTTTCCTCAGCAATTTGCAAATTAATGTTGGCATGATAAATGCTCATTACGGTAAAAATGTGACCAATCACATCAACTTTTGAAAGAATATTGTGTACAACTGTCTCTTTAGGTAAGTACCAGGTATAAGCACATATAGGTATAAGTACGGAAACACAGCTAGATGCAACCTCACCTGCCCATGAAGTCGTCTCTCTTCCCAGCATCTTTATCCCAGACCGTGATATCTATAAAGCCACCCTGCTCATCATACAAGTGGAAGTCAAACTGTTCTCTCCATTGAGGGTTTAATGTTTTGTGTATTGTCTGTAATTAAAAAAAGAAGCAAAGGGGTAAAGGTAGTGCTAATATATGCATGTATCTGAGAAAAGAGAGGCTAAATCATTAAAATAAAACCTGGTTTTGATTATGGGATTAACAGTGATGATGGATTGTATTACAGCAGACTACAGCAACGTTAAAACTCCAATGTTCTCTCTTTATGTGAAAATAACTGATGTACTATTAGGATCTAGTACAGTATCTTTCATTGTTATGGTGATTATGGCCATTGACAAAACAAGTTGAAACCCTGCATAAAACACACTATTCAAAAGCATAGCCACTGAGCTGTATTGCAGCGACTGCCTTCTGTGTTCCCAAAAACAAACTCACATGGTAATGCCTGATGAAGATGAAGCTGTGTCAGTATCACAGTGTTAATGTAGAATAAGCAGAAAACATGTCGTGGACATGGGATGGTTCTCTAGTATAAACTCCTGACTGTTTTTGGTACTGAAGCATAAACATTAAATATGAACACAATGTCTGTACCATTAACCTTGCCACAGATTTCTTGTGAGCATCCTGTCTAACCCTGATGACTTTTTTGGGGGAGTTTGGATAAATTAATTTCAGACCAAAGTAAGTAATTTTGGACAAAATAATGCAGGTCAAACTTGAATCATGTTAAATTATTGATGACACATTGTAAACACAATATGTAACCTAGTTATTACATCATTAGTATTTTGTCCATATCATGCAGTCCTACTAAACAGACCTTGCTTTTGTATTTTTGGTGGCCCATTCTAAATTTGACATAGGGGTCACTTAAGCCATTGTTGTCCATGGGCTGGAGGTTACGGCCTTCGATCAAACTAATGCTGACGATTCCTCTCCATAGCTGGGCTTTCCGGTGGACGTCTGATAACCGCATGCTCTGATGCTGTAAATTCAATAAATACACACACACACACACATACACACACACACACACACACACACACACATACACTGTTTAATACAAATCCTACAAGCATAGAATCAGGAAGACATACAACATCATTCAGCCATTTTACTGT
Organism: Clupeocharax schoutedeni; assembly: GCA_037974565.1. Taxonomy (NCBI): domain Eukaryota; kingdom Metazoa; phylum Chordata; class Actinopteri; order Characiformes; family Alestidae; genus Clupeocharax; species Clupeocharax schoutedeni. The sequence goes on from JBBPDH010000037.1 coordinate 5,415,280, forward strand.
AAATGAAGGCAAAAGAAAACACTGCCTTTGAAAATTTAAAGGTGGGATGCCTGTTCAAACCACACACACGCAGACACAAACACACACACACACTATAACAGCCAACAATGCAATCAATGACCACACCAAACTGCTTTCAGTTTTTATAAGACAACATAGAAAAAGATGAATTTGATCCATTCAATAGTTGACTCAAAGTACAGCCTCAGATTAGCCTACAGCAACTCTAATCAAGTTGTCATTGATTTCTCCTAATTGAGCCATACTTCTTTGAACACTGTGTATGCAGCACTCTACCAGTAAAATAAGACATCAAGCATTATTTGTCAAACAAACACATTTATATAAGAGAACTCTGTCTGAGTCTCTCTGCTTAATTTGGAGGCCTCATTAGCGCAGCTTTTGTTTCAAGTGCATTTCATTAAACTCTGTGCAAACCCTTCTCCACAAAACACACAGCTTTGATGTTGGGAGCAGGCGGCTAATGCGTTTCTCTCCAGATATTAACATTAAGTGTGCTGACTCTAGCAGAGTGTGATAAAGCCCCAACCTGCGCTAGCTTCATTCCAGAAGCCAGAATGCAAAATAGAGGAGGGGGCATAAGAGAGATCCCTGCCAAAAGCAAATTGAGAATGAGGCACCCGTTTTGTTGCAATACTAATTGCACATAAAGACAGCAAAATCCTGTCTGTGGTTTAAAATTTAAAGTATTTGTGTCAAAATAATTGTAGTTCAAATTGGGTCAGGCACACAGAAGACAAAAATGCAGGCAAAATAGAGTTTTGCAAAGGAAGTTTGAGTGTAAATTGAAAGCAAATGCGCTGGCTGCGCTAACATTAGCATTGCTTCAGAGATTCTTTTCACACAATTTTGAGGCTGCAAAGCAAGTCTTAATTTTGGAGCTGTATCATAATTATAAATACTGCTTGGTTTGCATGTACTGAGTGCATCGTTTACAGTATTTGGGTTTCATGAACAAGAGATGGGATGTATAAATAGACAAACAGGCACCCAAGAGTGGTGGGAGCCTTGTGAAAGTAGTTAGCATTAGTGCTTTTATAGTATTCCCGAGTCCCACTCAACGTGGCCCACTTTGGAGCTTCAAAGACTTGGGCAAAGGATTAGTTTTAGCAGGATGTCGTTTTTCACATGCTGAGGAGCCACTTTTGTATTTTGGGGACCAAAACTTGGATAGAACTTAGCAGGAGTTATTTTGTATGGAGCCATCACTGGCAGTCCAAGCCTAATTGAACGGAAAACTATAGCTATTAATCAGAAGTAAAATGCAGTGTTTTGTATATCTTTTGTAAAGGACCTTTCAGGATTCTCACAAATATGCTACATGCATGGAGCAATGACGATGGACAAACCCCAGCTCAGCATGCCACCATCTCCAAACGCAACCAAACACAGCACGAGAAAATAATCAATACACATCTGCGATGGAATCTCAGCTCATGGATCAACTTAGGAGATGAAGAGGAAATAAAAAATACACATGACTCCTAAATGTTGACCCTTTTCTCAAGGTTCTGAGGCTGCAGGATAGAGGGGTGGAAGGGTACAATTCAGAAAAGACACAAGCAGAATCCCACCCTCAGGAGCAATATCAGACAGCACGAGAATTCCTCTACATTACTATTATGTCAAATAATCCATGCTTATTCATTTCTCATCTTAATTTGTCATACATTCATGTGTACTATTGTCAGTTAATGGCCAGAATTAGTGGCCAGGCTTCTGATTAGTTTTGCAGATCAATTATATTACATATCCTTTTGTATAGCACAGTAAATAGCAAGTACACACATACACAGAACAACTGTTTAAAATACTAAATAAATATGGCCTTCAAATGAAAAAAACTGCTAGGCTTTACATGCCACCATGTTGCCCAGGCTGTATGGCATAATGGCAAAAGAATTAAAAATAGGAGCTTTATTTTCTCAAGCAGTTGCTGCAATACACAGTGGAAATTCTGAACACACACAGAAATCTAATGAGGCAATATGATGTTTCTTTCATGGTATGGTTCTATTCCTCAGACCTATAATTAAAGAACACCTTGGGCTGTTTGCACTTATTACCACATGGTTACTAAAAAGCAAGCATCATGATGTTATGAAGGGAAAACATAAAGTGTCTAGACCACCAGGTGGCACTGGTGATTCTCCTGTATATTGCAGCTTGAGGAAAATAAAGGTTGGAAATGAAAGTATAGCTGACTGGGATAAAAAGCACAGGACAGGGGCACTGGCGCCCCCTTCAGTCTGAACAGAGCACTGCAGAGGGTAGGGAGGAAAGGGCATCAGTATAGGTGAGTCATGCTATTATTACCTTACTGGATCTTTTCCAGCTCCTTCTCAAAAGCATGGTCTGTAAATGAGACAAAGCAGTTATATAGCCACCCTTGTCATCCCCAATGGGATGAGGCTGTTAGAGCTATTAGTTTAGTTCAGCCCTGAGAGAGCACACTGACATGGAGTGTGACTTAAGAGTGCTATAACACCTTTATAAGCAGGACAAAATCCAGCCTTGATATGTAAGAATACTTCTAAATATATTCTCTAAATATGCTTCTATATTTATATGTTCAGTAATATGTTCTATATGTTCAGTAATTTCACTAGTCAAAAGTGTTAGGTATTACAGATGAGTATCATAAAGGTGGTATACACTCTTCAGCGAAGTCTTAGATATCAGGTGTTGGGGTGGACAGCCAAGGGAAGCTTGGGGCGGCAGGCACTACACAAGTCACCATACACACCCATTCACACAGAAACAAAAGAAGCACTGCCATCAAGTACCTAAAAGATTTCATTTATAGAGGACAGAAAAATTAAAATATATAATAAACACAATAAAAAATAAATAAATATTACACCCCACAAGAACAAAAGTATTGGGATACAACTGTTTTTCAGGGTTTGAGCTAAGTCCCTTAATCCCAGTGAAGGGAAATCTTAATGCTTCAGCATAACAATGCATTTTGGACAATGCCATGCTTCTAACGTTGAGGACACAGTTTGAGGAAGAACCTTATCTTCCAACATGACTGTGTCCCAGTGCACAAAGCAAACTCCATAAAGACATGGTTGGATGAGTTCAGTGTGAAAGAACTTGACTGGCCCACACAGAGCCCTGACCTCAACCACATCCGACACTTTTGAATGTAGGAGTGAAAGCTGTTATAGCTGCAAAAGGGGACCAACTCCATATTAAAGTCTATTATAGTCCTTGCAGGTGTAATGGCCAGACGACCCAATACTTTTGTCCATATAGTGTATATATGCACATTTATTATTTATTATATATTACATTTCAAAACTGCACTTAAAGCTTGTTTGAAATGTGGAATTGGCATGACCCGGTTCTGCCACTAGAGGGTAGTACAGAAAAAAGTGACAGCATCCTTAAATCATTACAGGATCCCTAAGCACAATTGATATTAGCATTGTATGAAATTATTACTTGCAGATTGTTTCTTGATCTTCAGTAAGTCTTTTACTGAATTAAAAAGAGATCGGAAAACTGCATATATTTTCCACTGTAATTTATTCTTTCAAATGCTAGGAGGAAGAATGAGATATATAAATTTATATTAATGTCTCCCTATCCATGTCTCCTGTAAGCCAGAGAAGAATGAAACAAAATGTCAAAATGCTGTGAAAGAATGCTGGTTCTTTTTATGATTACAGAACCAAGTTATGTGTGTTGTTTCATATAAAGAATACATGTACTTTTACTTTTTAGTTCTTTAGTACTGTTTAGTTCATACATATAGGGTCATGTTATCATACATATCATACATATCACTCACTTTATTAATAATCCCTGCCTTGTTGGCATACTTGTGCTTCTTGCCTTTATGTGACCCACAAATACACAATTTATCCATTTTTGTCCACTTTTTCATGAACAAAATGTTTCTTATCTGCTAATGTTCTGCTATTCCTTAATGTTCAGTTTCTACCTGCAGGCACAAGCTGGGTATTTCCTGCTAGGACCCAGCTGATATATTCAAGCTCAGCATCCCTCAGTGATAGGGCAGAACTTTACATCTTTGCGCCACTGGGGAACTCAGTTTTAACCGTACGACAGAAACCCAGGCTGATCAATCTGAACATTACTTCACAGGACTTAAATGCAACACCACTTTCCAAGGGAAGCAAACTATAAGTACAAAAACATCATACTGCCATGTTGATTATCACGGTTGTATTGAAAATGCTCTAAGAATTTATGGACAGTGATGGTCCCCTAAACATTGACTTTGATGGATGGGGTAGAAAAAGTTGTAGGTCTATAAAGTGCACCTGTATGGTAGGTGTTTCTGGCAAAATGATCAATGAGCGTATGTACAAGACAGATGCCCCTCATAACTCGTAGTGTATCCTCTACAAAATAACTAACTGAGAAGACTAGAATAAAAACGGACAAATCCTATGATATTAGATATTAGACAAGCAACTCTTTTATTGGATCTGGAGGGAGAAATACAGCAGTACTTCTAAATAAAATACCTTAAAGCTTCAAAGACACACATGTCAGGGTCCAATCATGAGGAAGAAAGGAAAAAGGAATGAATATGGGTATGATAACAGAGAAGAGCACTTACAGTTTCCCTAAAGTCCCCTTCTTTAGGAGTGAGCGTGACAGCCAGTTCCAGCGAGCCCAGATCATGGTCAGGGTAGTGAGGATCCTTCAGGTCTAGTGTCACATCCAGAGCCCTAAACATGTTTCAACAAAATAACAGCTCTCACACACAAAGAGAGCATGCACAGTGCCTCAGCATTTAAACTATAATGATACATGAACTATATACAAGGCAGTTCAGCCCTGTCATTTCCATTGATTCCTTGCACACTTCTTTAAACAGGTTCAGTATGCACTTTCCTTAAAGCTCTAAATGTACATATGATGAGTAACTATGATATTTTTATATAAATGAAAGCACAGGAGTAAGAACTGTTGCAAAAGTGCAGAAATGGATTGTCACAAGGTCTGAAAGGACCTGCGATGCTCCAGGGACTCCAGATAAAGATATGCAGAGCCCATAAAGTCATCTTGCAACCCAAAGTCATAGTCAAAGACCTGCAGGAGGCAAAACAGAAAGAGACAAAGACAACAAGCAGATTTGAAAAAGGTAGAATATCGTTAATAATTGAATAAATAAACAATTCATACAAGAAATGCACTAGAACAGAAACAATAAAGCATTTTAATCAGACTTTGTTGCGGCCTGTGCTGATACCTGCTACCAGTATTTCACACCAAATGCTGTGAGCATAAGACAGACTAATTCATTCCAATACATACAAAAGTATATAAGGACAAAAGTATATAATTATTGAGTTCAAGTGTTTCAAGTACACCAACTGCCACCGGTGTATAAAATCAAGCATACAAAGACATTATGGACAACACCATGCTTCCAGCTTTCCTGACAGAGTTTGGGGAATGACAGCATGACTGTGCCCCAGTGCAAAAAGCAAGGTCCATAAAGACATGGTTGGATATGTTCAATATGGAGGAACTTGACTGGCCCACACAGAACCCTGACTTCAACCCTATACAACACCTCAAGGATGAACTGGAACGGAAATTGAGAGTCAGGTCTTCTCATCTAACATCAGAGCCTAAGCTCATAAATGCTCTACAGAATGAATGAACATAAATTCCCACAGAAACTCCAAAATCATGTAGAAAGCCTTCAAAGAAGAGTGGAAGCTGTTGCAGCTGCAAAGGTGGGACATTAATGGTGTGTCTGAAACCACGCACTACGCACTTTTAGTGTGCGATTTGTGTAGTGCATTCACACTGAAAACCAAGGTAAATTCAGTGCACTGAAAGTACCCGGATGATGCACTGAAATTGGTAAGAAAACGCAGTGCGGAACGATGCACACTATTCGCACTAAATGGGCGCCATTTTGACCACGTAGCGAAGGGGTGGGATTTGCAACGTGTTTTCGAGTTGGATACTGTCAGCAAATAGTGAAATACAAGCCCGAGCGGAGGCAGCTGGTTCGTATAAATGTAAGTAACGTTAATAAAATTACTTTACTGACCTACACTGCGATAAAATAGAAAGATATTTTGGCGGCTGAAGAATCGCCAGCAAATGTAGGTCCGTCATTTCCGCTTAAGTGCAAAACGTTAGTGTTCCATTTCAGACAGCACTTATCCCCGGCCGTGCGCACCACAGAAGGCAGTGCGCAGTACGCACTAAATCTCAGTGCACTGACCGTAGTGCGTGGTTTCGGACACACCGTAAGTCTATGTATTTTTTCAAGCGACCCCAATACTTTTGTCCATACAGTGTAGTTAAATATATTACAGTGGTTTTAAATGTTGGCATCAAGTGGATTATACATTTTTCTATTTATCTACAAGTAATGTGTCCATATATCATAGACTTTTAGGTCATACAATACGCTTTGACTCACATCTTACCTTGACATACAGTGGTTCTCTTAGGTTATCCACTAAAAGGTTGACTTTTTCATCCCATACCGGGTTTAAGTTTTTATGGATGGTCTTGCTGCGGAACACCTCTTTTCCTGCTATCTTAAACTTCACATAGGGGTCACTGGTGCCTAGAAAAAATACATAAGAAAAATCCATAATGACTCATTTGACCAGAGGGTGTAGTCTTATATATATAGCAGCATGAATTGTAGTGGCACATTCATTTCAGGCAAGGCACAGTATTTAATAATTGGATTCTGGCAGGCACATCGTGTACAGGTGTTTAGCACACAAAATGTTCCTTTGTGTTTTCATTATGTGGAAAAAATGCAGTTCATTTCAGCTAATTTGAGCAAATCTGAGCTAATGCACGTTCATTTAGCTATTCAGTGTTGAAAGGGCCATATTCTATCCATATTTTCTTGTAATTCATTTAATTTTCTAAGCTGAGGTTCACTCATATTTGATTATGCACCAAAAACCAGCATCATTTATGACCAAAAACACTCAGCACAAAACAATTCATTCAAAATAAGCTACTCATTTCTAAATATGGACCGTAAGGAGAGGGGAGCAAATGGAAAGTCTAGAACACTTTATATTACAGAGGCTGTTTTCTTCTGAAAAAAATTTCTTTTGAAAATGTATTTTTCATTATATGGGGATTTCAATTAAGTCCACTTCTCCTTTCTCTCTCATCTCTCATTTTTCATTCGATAGCTCTCTCTCTCTCAGCCTTTTTTCTTCAATTGATGGCACAGAAGGAGGTCATGCAGGGAGATGCTGTTTTGCATACAAACTTGGGTCACATGATCCAGTAAGCAAGATCTGATTGGGTCACGTTACAGCTGGAGTTGGAAAAAAGCTTCATGAAGCCATAAGGGAGCTGACCGTGGTCCATATCAGGGGAAATATACCCAAAGTGACTAGCATGCCTATACCCTCTATAAGGTCACTTTTTATGGAGCTTGTAAATAAGGGTGGGCAATATGCCAAAATTAAAAAAAAAAACCACATTTATAAAATACTATGCAATTTTTATTCAGTGTTTCACATACTTTGCTTAACAAAACCCTCAGACATTCAACAAGAAAGAAACTCAACAAACTCATCAAGAAAGCCGGCTCAGTGGTGGACGAGAAACTGGGCAGCGCTGGAACTGTGGCTGAAAGGAGAACATTATCTTGACTTCAGTCCATCATGGACAACGTTGATTACCCATTCCACAATGTGGTTGCAGAACTGAGAAGCACTTTCACCAGCTTAAAGTACTCCACTGAAAAGCAAAGATAATTCTTCCTCTCCACTGCCATCAGACTCTACAGCCCATCCCTCTCTCACATCCACACAATAATCTGTGCAGTATCCTGATGCGACATTGTTGTACAATTTCTTATCAGGTCTAAATCACTATCATGTGTATCACTACATGCATTATTATCATACTATTATGCACAATAGTCTACCATGGGTAATACTGTGGTAAAACATTAGCATTTTGTGCAATATCTTATTCTGTGCTAAAGACTTGCCATTTGCAGTACCATGTGATGTTTACTAAATAGGTGCTAAATAATTTCATTATATGCAACATATTACCATGTAAATGGTTATGTCAATATTACTTATATACTAATCATCACTACATTCAATAACATATTCTTATCCGAAAGTTCATGTTTCATATTGAGGTTTTTCTACAGATTTTAATGGATTCATTTAGACTTTATATTTTACACCATACTTTGTCTTTGTGCCTCTGTGTGTCGGTGCAGTCATAACATAAGCAATCCTCTGTGATCAATATTTTCTGAATGTGAACAGCACGAAGTTCAACCTCTGCATTTAACACATTCACCAAGTGAAGCAGAGGGCAGCCAGGAACACGGCGCCCGGGGAGCAGTGTGTGGGGACAGTACCTTGCTCAGGGTACCTCAGCAGTGCCTAG
>JBBPDH010000037.1:5430466-5450893 GCA_037974565.1 Clupeocharax schoutedeni
GCGATTAATAATCGTGATTTCAATATTGATCAAAATAATCGTGATTATCATTTTGGCCATAATCGTGCAGCCCTACTTTTACACATTCCAATGCATTCTTATTTTAAGTAAACTAACTTGGCCACAAGCAGCTTTTATTTGGTGAAGATGTAGTCCTGGCAGGATGCCTGCCTGCGAAGCATACTCTGAAAAACTGACAGTGATTGGCTTTTTATACAATGAAACAAATGGCAACAGACAATAGACAATCAATCAATCTATGCTCCTAATCCAAATCAGAATCCTGGTATTGATGCCAATGGCCTCTTTGTATGTAGTGGTTGCCAAACGTCCAGTTCCTCTTGTATTCGACAAATTGATGCCTTAATCAACTGCTCTTGGCTCTAGCTGTGGTGTGAAGCATTTTTTTTAAATTGTGGTAATAGGACCATCACATTCACCTGATCTCAGATTACGAATCATTTCAGGTGAGGTGCTACCACAATTGCCACAATTACCATAATAACCAGTTGCATATACATTATATGGCCAAAATATTGGGATGCCTGACCATTACACCAACAGGGACTTTAATGGGACTGCATACAAATACATAGATTTTAATATAGAGTTGGTCCCTCTTTGCAGCTATAACAGCTTTCACTCTTCTTAGAAAACTTTCCAAAAGATTTTGGAGTTACTGTGGGAATTTGTGCCCATTCATTCTGTAGAGGAGGGGTCTCCGGTCCTGGAGGGCCATTGTCCAGCACGGTTTGATGGTTCCCCTCTTCAAACACATTCACTAAACCTGACAATTAACTGATGCGGTGACCCAGGTGTTTCTGAGCAGGGAAATCACCAAAACCTGCTCGATCATGGCCCTCCAGGACTGGAGTTTGAGACCCCTGATGTAGAGCATTTATGAGGTCAGGCACTGATGTTGGAAGGCCTGGCTCACAATCTCCATTCCAATTCATCCCAAAGGTGTTGGATGGGGTTGGGATCAGGGCTGTGTTTGGGCCAGTCAAGTTGTTCCACACTGGACTCATCCAATTATGTCTTTATATACCTTACCTAGTACAGTGGAGCACAGTTATACTGGAATAGAAAAGGTTCTTCCCCAAACTGTGTCCACAAAGCTGGAAGCATGTCGTTGTCCAAAATGTCTTGGTATACTGAAGCATTAAGACTGTCTTCACAGGAAGTAAGTGGCCTAGCCTAAACATGTCCCAATACTTTTGTCCATATTGTGTAAATCAAGGGATAAAAACATGGGCCCTTTAAGATCTGGAGTCATCTCACCAGGAGTCAGCTGTATCCTTATGTGTTTTCTCATAGATTTCACAGTCACTTGAAAGGTTGGAGGCTTCACAGTATGAGCAGTCTGCATCCCAGAAGAACACTACAGGAAATCTACAGAGAGACATTCAACAACTTGAAATAAAGTGAGATCACTTAGAGTTAAACATGTTTATCAAACTGGTCTATATAATCAATTTTAGTGAAAGGTGAAACATTGCAAACAGGAGTATATAGAACATAATATTTCATATTGTATCAGCTTCTAGATGCCAGAACAGATGAAGCAGAAAGGTTTGTGCAATTCCTCTTTTCTTTGAATATAAGATATCTGGCTGCATATGATATTCTGTTATTTGCAATATGTACAAGAGGTCAGGCAAAATGTGTGTGTGTGTATAAATATTTGATTAGTGTTTCACATACTGCAGTAGATCCAGTTAATAACTAATTTTGCTCCATTTGTAATAACACATGTTCACATGTTGCTGGTCAGAGCATACAAACTGTTATTGTATGCTCAGAAAAGCCTATTGTAGGTGAAAGTTTGGGCACTCCCACTACGACCATGATGCCTTTCTTTTACTAGAAGAACGGCCCAAATACTTCCCCTTTTTAACCTCCACCAGTGTGTGTGTTGGATGGTGGTGTGGGAGCAGAGAGGTTCCCCCCTATGGACCATCCAATGTGTTAAAAATAACTAAAGCACCTATTAGACCTAGGCCTCTATTCAAAGCCGAGGTAGCTTTGTAGCTCTGGTGCAAACCTACATAGGCAATACCAAATGTGTGAGGGGAAAACTGCATACATTTTGCCAGTTTATCTCTCTAAACCACTTCAATAGAACATTAGCGCCGGTCTGAGCATCTGCTGTAGCAATCCCTCCCCAGAGGTTCAATCGTGGGGTAGCTCAGTCAACTCTGCCTGTCAGGACTATTTACTTCAGCAGGGGGAAGAACATGGGGGGCTTATGTGGCTCTGTTTTGGTACAAATGGCTCCCTTGGGGGGTGTATGACTCATCTTATGTGGGTATAAATGGTGTCAGGACCAGATTCTGCTGAGCCACACAACCAAGGAGACCAAACTCCGGATCAGTGCCTCCTGACTTTGCCATTTGTCTCCAGCCTATAGGGATGTGCTCCTCTAACAAACTGAATGTTGCCAGGGTCAGACTAGAGTGGAGCTTTAGCAAAATCCCATTAATAAAAAGGCCATTTAAAGGGCATATTAGCACGGCTGCACAAGAACTGTGACTCTGAAGAGTTCAGTGGTAATTCTCCAAAAAGCCATTTATGCACTGAGGGGAAAACAAACACATTAAATGAGGAATTGAGCTTTCAAGAAAACCGCACAAATCCACTACTTACACAGATAGTATCATCATTGACATTTTTATTTTTTAAGTGTTTACAAATCTTAATGGCTCTCTTTACTTGGCAACAAAACTATATACTAAAATGAAAGTACAGTCTCACTAATAGGACTGGAGTGTCTGTGCAGGGCATCCTGTGGGCTCACACCTGGTACCATGGAGACCATTATTTACCCTTAAATTTATGACACATTGTTTATGGATATTAGATTCCACTTTTGCTTTGAAGAAGTCTCTAAAAGTTATTTCTGAACCAAATGAAGTGTGACGGAGAATCTGGATTCTGGAGAATCCCAGTCCACCCACTACACTTGTCCTGCAGTGATGGGTACTTGTTTGTATGCCCGCAGCAGAGTGATGTAGTAGTATATTTGGGTCTCAGCTGCATTTGTGGGTTGGAGACCCTAGTGTGCTTGAGTGAATTCCTGTATTGCCTATTGGGGTTTTCTCAGTGTATTTGTTTTTTTCCATCTCTCAATTTTTAAAAAGATGAACACATTGCTACCCAAAATTGTTCCAGCAAGGTCACTGTGTGTGTGTGCATGCCCTGCAGGAGCGTCTGTACCCATGGTCGAGAATTCTGGCTAAGGACACTAAATACTAAGCAAACGGGCTGCAGCATTTATCTATGCAGTTAAATAGGGCAATCAGAGCGCAGAATATAGTTAGTCAAACAGATATGAAGACACAGCAAGCCAATGGTATAGCAACATTCAACTTACCAACTAGAGTGCATAATTCAGATTCAACGAGCCAACAACAAAAAAAAAAAAATACAGTATTTTTCCAACAAATCATACCGCAAGGTTGAACTAGACAATCAGATAGCAAGAATGTATTCAGCTAACTAGCACCAACATGGGAGAACCATTAAGACAGTTAAAATATTTGTTAAATGCCCAAATTAAATGCATTCTGTGTGCTCACTGCTGTGACATTTCAAGCAACAATAATATTGCATAAAATGTTTTCTAATTCAGCATAACTGTGAAATATGCTGTGCTGACTATGCAGGATCTCCAATGGGCTGAGGAATAGTGAAAGAGTAAAAAAGGCAAAAGAGTAATCCTCTTATGGTTGTGCAGGACGTCCAGTGGGCTGAAGGAGCTGGGGGATGATGCAGTCAGGCTCCGGAAGTGGACCGAGCAGCAGCTGAGCAACATGGCCCAAACACACACAGAGGGCAGCCAGCAGCTGCACATATTGCTGCAGGACAGAGTGGTAAACTGTGTGTATGTGTGTGGCTGTGTTCATGTTCAGGGTCACTGTTAAAATGCCTAATTGGATTAAATGTGATTATGCATTTGAGCTTGTTTGGGAGCTTTCATAAAGAAATTCAACACAGCAATATTGAAAGCAGCAAAACAGAGGTGACCTTCTATGAGGGAAACAAAAGCACTGCAAGTGAATACATCATGTTTTATCATTTTCATTAGATGCACAGTATTTGTGAAACTGCTGTACACACCAGTACATTTGTGTCTGTGTAGGATGTGGAAGCAAAGCTGAAAGCACAGGTGGATCTTCTTTCTGCCCATGTGGAGCGCGTGGAGAGACGGCTGGAAAAAGAGCGTTCCACAGACCTGGTCAAACGATCAGAGAGCAAATTTACCAACAGGATCAATAACCTGGAGAAGAGCTTCCGAGATGATTTGGAGCAGATGAGGACAGAGTATCAGGCAGGTGAGTGTACCAGTCAATTGAATTCTCAGTCTCTTCAGGAAAACGTCACAATAAAAGCACATTTTCCCAAATATGGAAGATATTAAGGATAGAGGCTTGAAGAGTGTCTTGCCAAATGTTTCTGAGAGATGTTGTTGAAATGTGAATGCAACAGTGTGTCTTTGTTTTAAAGTTGTTTGTTTATGAGCCTGCCAGTTGTGGTCATGAACAATTTTTGAGACCATCAGCTCCACAAGACAAGTGTCCAAAGTCTATAAAAGCTGAAACATCAGTCACTGTTACGTATTTCCATTTAAATAACAGCTTATGGGACTATAAAAAAACAGGCACACAAACTATCCATGAGCAGCCGAAATGTCAGTGTAAATTGTGATTTATTATTGGATAATATTTTCAGCTTTACTTTGTCTTGGTCTGGAATACAGGCTCCAGGTCAAACACAAGTAGTTTAGCTTAATGCATGGAAGCCAGGTTGTATTGCTCCCTGTGTGCACCAGTTCTATGTGGTTTGCATAGTAAATAAATGCATCTGTTCTATATGAAATGAAATAACAAATGTCATATTTCATGAACATTTCAAGCACACAATAAATGCCTGTTCTGATACCCCTTCTAATAGTGACTTTAGCTCCATTAAAAGGACACACATCTCTGGCACAGATGTCTGCATATCACTGGGATGCTCTGTGTTCTCCAAAGTGATGGAGAACCATCTGATTCCTAAGGAATTAGTTTGTGGTTTCCGATCCAGACTTAATTATACACCTGAACTACCTGACGTCACCAACGCTCTTGAGGCTAAATGGAATCAAATCATCACAGCAATGTTTCAAAATCCAATATAAAACCTTACCCAGAAAAGAACAGGGTGTTGGGGCAGTATAGGGTGGGGCAACTCCAGTTAATACTGTGGATGGAAGACTGTTAAGCCTACAAATGTCTACAAATGTTTAGGCTGAAAATGTAACTTTCCATCTAGCACTCCATCTTCAAACAGCAGTTGTTTCAGGTCTCTGGACATCGATCCGCCTCCAATTTCCACCTCATTTCCTCCCAAAGTGCTATTCCTTACCAGAGAAACTCCAAATGCTTGACACAAGACACTAGGTCAACTCAGTAAATACAACCAGCAACAGAAAACCTGACAAATCAGCATTCAGTCTGTACCCAGTAACACAGGCTAGAGGCTCTCATTCAACAGCTCACTTTGTTCTAAAGCAGTAGGAGGGAGGCTATGCATTATAGATGAGACTCTCAACACATTCAACATTCAATCACAGAAGGCCTACAAAGTGTTTGTATACCAAGTTTTTTTTCCTATATGTCTGTCAACTCTTGATGGACAGGGTTCCAGTCGGCCCTGGATGCGATCGGTTCCCTGAGAGACATCGGTGACACCAAGGCCAAACTAGACAAAGGAGAACTGCAGAAAGACATCAGACAGATTCGGAGGAAAATGGCAGCACTGCCAGACGCCTAAATTAAAAGAAACCAAGAGGTGACAAAGGATACTACGAAGAACCAAGGCTTTTTATACCAACATTATCATCCCGCGATTGTTTTCAGGGAGATTTAGTGTATTAAAGATAGAAATATATAGGAGCAATGTCTCCACTGAGATCAATGCACTATATTAACATGACTAAGAATGAGTTTAAGCAACTCTGTTAGTTTGATGTGACAATAAATAAAGTAGGACTTTAAATACGCTGTCCTAGAATATTCTATTTTAATCAGTATTTCTTTGTCTTCAGTGTGACCTGTTAAGAAATCAGAATAAGGGCATACAATCAGTACAAAGTAGTTAAACAAGTGTCACTACTTGTCCAGATAGTGTCCATGAGGTCATTCGGAAGAAGCTCTTTCTTGTGCAGTATCTAACTTTAATCTAAGCAGTTTGTTGTGGCAATCAGGGTATATTACTCCAGCTAATTCATTAAACGTATTACTGTACATTCTGGATTATAGATAACCACAGAGTTCCCTTGAGTATGATGGTAATCCTACCAAAGCATTTTCTACGAGACTTCCCAGAGTAAACAAGCAAATTAGCCCAGTCACAGTTTTCATTTATTTTCTCAGTTGGTTTATTTCCCAAAATGTAAACAGCCTTCTGTAATTGAAAACAAATGAGTAAGTTTGTTTATCTACAGAATTAATTCACCTGTCCACTTATTAGGTGCTAGAAGTGCTCATGATTTCAAAGGTTTTGTTTTAGATTCTTAAGCAGTTTTGAAGAGGCCAAGAACATCTATGCATCCTTAAAAAGAGCAGAAATAACAAATGTGCAGCCGTCAGAGGAGAGGTGCATGAATTCCTGGTAGGAACCAACACTATATACATTTCAGTACTTACTGCTGCTGCATGAGCGGAAACATCCTTCATGTTTCATTTCGCCAGTGTACTATTTTTTCAGTGGTGTCATGTAGATGATAAAAGAACACAAACCTTTTTGTTGTGTTCAAAGCCTCTCTCAATCAAAACAAGCTTTGTCACAAGCCTCGTCACTGAACTGACTTCCCATGCAACATCACAAGCAGCATTTTTCCTTTTCTTCAATGTTGTGCCAAAATCCAGAGGAGCTTTAAGTAATAATAATAGAAAAAGTGCCGGATGTCAGCGCTGCTCATTTTAGCTTTTAATTAACAGTTTCAGAAATGAAGCAGGCTAGACCATTTGGATCTCATAATTGTAATGGTCAAATTAATGTTTTGGGAAGGCACTATACCCAAATTAAACTGCAAAGCAATCCAATATATATATATACACTGCACATCTGTAAAAATGCTAATTGTAATTAACTGACAATGCATGATCATTGTGTACACTCAAACATGCTCAGTTCAATTAAAGGACTTTATGGAGACTGAAGCAGGATGACAATCCATAAATATGCTTGGCTGGATTGCAAAAAGTAAGACTTTGTAAAGCAGAAGAGGCAGGATTGGGAATGTATTTGTGGTACTGGCTTTTGCTTGGCAGATTGGTGATGGACCTGAGTGAATGAGTTTGTGAGGCACTGGTGCTCAGGGGTAGAGGCGTTTGTGGAACTCCAACAGCCTCAAGTCTCCATTTTCTTCAGCCTCCAACAGCAGGGTCTACAAGTAAACAAAACAAAACAAAATCAAGATTAAAAATGAAGAGTGATTTTAAACACAGCAACACTGTAACTACCATTTCAATTATGATGCCTTTTTGTTTCACTTTTATTTTTTTGCTACACCATTTAAATGTAATTACTTGACTTCATGTGATGTAAAAATTTAATTCCTGAATAAATTACATTTAGATTCAATTTATATTTTGTACAAACAAGTTTGAGCACTTCAGACTGTTTACTCCTCAAAAAAACAAGATCTTGCAGACAACAGTTAGATATTCTTTATTTTGATCAGGGATTGTTTTTCTCTACTACTTCAAACACAAATGTATTGATTGGAAATGTAGAATCTGCAGTGAACAAAATTTGTCCACTTGTAATTTTCAGCACACTTTTGTTATTCAAACTGTAACTTCTAAGAATGAATAAAACATACATATAGACTATTGGTGTTCATAGTATTTTGTCTTGGATTAACAAGTGAATGATAGGTCCTGCATTTTAACTTGTTCATCTTCTCAGAAATGCACAATCTCAGTTATATGGTGTGTGATATCAGTGCAAGTGTGTGTGCTTACATCCATCAGCTGCAGGTCATCTTTGGCATGAAGGTGGCGCAGCAGGTACCAGCGAGCCACAGATGCAACCGTTTTGGCTTCTTCCAAACATGGGCCATAAACAATCTTCTCCAACAGACGCCTTGTTTCCCTTGAGGGTCGAATGGACAGTCATAATGATAAATAAAAGAGAAGCTGAGAGTGAATCAGTACCCAAAGTCAATATTTATGGCAGCCACAGCTGACAACAAAGCTTCCACTGGCTAGCTAAATTGCTGCTCTGGTCAAAATGCCAAGAGGGTAAAGTGAGCTTATTGAAAGTAAACCTTAGAATACTGATGTGTATCATAATGCTGCGTCTGTGTGTTATAAGGGATTCACGTGCTAAAAGAAAATCAACATTTTCCAAACCTACATACTCAATCTGTAGTGTACAGCTGATATAGACATTTTCAATGCATATACCTGTACTTGAAATAGGGCAGGAAAAAAGTACTCAGAACACACTGTACATTGCTAAGTAACATTATGTGAAACATATTTTTTGTAGAACCGTTGCAGGAATATTTGAAAAAAATTCAATGTATTTTATAAAAAGTTCATATAAAAAAAATATGCTTTTCAGCGATGGAACTATGTTTTAAAAAAAGAAAACTGCTCATTTGTTACCAGTGCACTGAAAAGACTCATTACTGGACCTATCGAGATAATGGGTCACGGTTGGTAACAATGTTACATAAGCATGTATTTTAAATGTTCATTCATGGAATTAGGCATTTGTCTAGTGGCTTCTATAATGAGAGTGTATAGAGTCTATAACAAAGAAAACAAAGTGATTGGGCAAATTTGGTGCTAGTATAATACAAATGTGGCTGATAGGAAAGGAAAACCCCAGACTACCCTACACTACTCTCTTCTTCTCCCTACCTGGCACCCATCTTAATGGAATACTGAAGCAGAGCCTGAAAGAGCAAGGCTGGAGGGGAGGGGCCCAGCTTCAGAACTTCAGTGCAGGCATCCCGCACAAGGTCCTTCCACTCACTTCCTCCAACACCAGCCTGGAGACACACACATACACATGACAAGCTTAGTCCTGCAGTCTGCACAAAACATCTAAATAACATTTTAATAATATTTTAATTTACTGTTAAATTAATCTTTGACTTCAGCAGTTGTATGTCCCTTGGCAATATTTAAGAAAGTAATCTTCATATATAATCCCCTTATGTGCATTATATAACCCTATAACTGTGGTTCTTTCTACAAAGGTTTTTTTTTCTTCATAATTCATAAACAAATGAGGAAAATACCTACAGTCACATCCAAATCCCCCAACAGCAACTCAAAATCTTTACAAAGCCCCTATATCTATCATTTACCTTAATAAATTACTGAAAATACACAAGCAGGAACCATTTTTGGCATGTTCAGATACAACTATAACCACAATCAAAATAAATGAAAGCAGGATATGAAAAGGTTTTGCATATTTTAAATCAAGAGATAGAGCTGAAACAAGAAGCTGTTCATGGGGCCTAATTTAATTTAGGAGGCAATGGTGGAGTCAGTTTAAAACGAAAAGAGTAATTCGGCGGACTGAGCAGGGATAATTACCACACTACAAACTATGAGAGACAGAGGGGGGCAAAGAACAGTGAAGGGGAAAACGAGGTCAAAATGTTGCTTTGTGGGGGACTGGGGGGCATAATGTCTAAAATAATATTCTGCCTTTCTACAGCCTACATAAACCCTGAACTCACATTTGTTAAAATCTTGTGAAAAACACTGGAATTTTTCCTTTATGAGAACACAAAATTTTTTATTCTTTCAGAAAATATGAGATGCAAGTTATAAATGTTGACTATTTTGGTACTATTTTGGTACTACTTTTTATTCAGTTTAATGTCAAACTGGCTGTGAAATTGTATATTTATTTCATAAAGACCAAACTGAAATCCTCTACAATTTTTATCTAATTTAATATTAGTATTCCAGCTTTACGTTTTATCAATCTGTTTTCATCTTTAGTCTGGCTAATTTTGAAACAATCTGCTCACACATTTGTACAGAATATTAAATCATAAGTCCACCTATCTTGTTTGTATACTCTAGCAAATATTACATTAAATTGCAGTCTTTTGGATAATTAGGATAACTGAAAGTAAGTTCATACCCACGCTCAAGTAAAGCTTTGAGGGTTCACACTCTTCTTGTCTTTTCCCTCTCAGGGTGTCTCTACTAGAATGTGAGTGAAAGGTTCTTGTAACACCTCTGCTGATACCAGGACCCATCCCTCCTCCCCTGTGTGTCTGAGGAGTGTGGAGACGAGAGATACTCTGATCCTCCCGTCAGCCTGAGCTGTTTACATTTCCATTGCTTTACTGTCAGCAACACTAATACAACTCTCTGCTTTCCCCCTCATTCCAGTGTCTAATTATAGGAGACAGCACATGTTTTTTGCTCAGTGTCTGTCTCTCATCTGTGTTTACAATATTTGGATGCCCAGCTGTAGAAAAGTTTAATCTAGTGCTGCACAGTACAGCAAAAATAACACAACTTGCAATTTTTCCCTTGAGATATTACTTAATACAACAATGGGTGAGAGCTGTTTGTGTCTTCCTATCTCAAATGTATGCAGTGAATGCCCACTTTATTCAAAATTGATGTTTACAATAAAAAAGAAGATTATTGGCTTAAGTCAGTCCAAAAGTCAGTGAAGACTCATATACCAACCATGCATGGGGCGAGAGCAAGCAGGGCCAGCCGGAGAAGGCTTCCAATCTTTCCGCTGTGATGGCCTAGCTGAGAGGCCAGCTGGAGACTCTGCTTGAGGGCCACTGAGGCCTGGGCCAGCAAACCTTGAGAGCAGTACACCTCTGCCAGCCACTGAGAAAGAGACAAAGAGAGAGTGTAAAAACAGAAACATACACATGAAAGAAAATTATTAATATAAATGTGTTTTTAAACTCAACATCTAGAAGTCTTGGGATAATAAGAATTCTTACTTAACATCAACAACTATAAAACATATTTTTATTTTTTTAAAATGTTGTTGAAAAGTACTGCAAATCAAAGTTTTGTTCTCGGTACGTAAACATGTGATGCAGTACTCACGTGCCAGGCAGACACTGACGTGGGGTTGGCCATTACAGCAGCACTGAGTTGATCTAGCACTGCTGCTGGTACACATTTACCAGCATCAGACAGCAGGAGGCGTTCACACTGAACCTGCCTCTGCAACAGAACCACTGCAGGATGCTCAGGGGACACACTCAAAACCTACGCCACCCAAACACACACATGCAGGCAATCACATACACACATGACCATGTAAAAACGAATATATGTACTATGCATCAACATATCAACAGAATAATATAGCTTCTTTGAGCAAAACTGAAATAGAATTGAACGAGGACGAGGAGCAAACACAAAAAGGTCAGAAAGACAATGACAATATAAGAAAGTGTGACTAATAGGTTGACAGAGGGGAGAAAGTGACAGATGGGACCGATTCACACATATATTTCCGCACCTAAAGCTATAAATAATGATGGTTAGACTGCCTGCATCTGCACCTGTGGCCCACTCACATGACAAAGACAGGTGATGAGGGATGGGGTGACCAATGATAGAGTGAGAGAAAAATGGAGGGGGAGGGATAGAGGGAGAGACACTCAGAAATAGTGGGAGAAGGAGGAAGTTAGGGTGGGAGACAGAGAGGGAGGGAGAAACACACACACACACACACACAACCTGTGAGCAGATCGCTTCAGCTTCATTGTACTGGCCACTCTGTTTGAGTCCAGCCACAGTCTGCTGCACGGTCCAGCCCTCCAAAGCCTGAGCCAACAGCCCATCCTCTCTCTGCAAGCCTTTCACTGCATGGGAACATAGAGTACAGAACACAGTCAACAGACACACATGCACACACCCATACAAACAAGCACACACAAACACAGCTCTTAGCATGTGTTCCAACAAAAAATGTGTTTGAACAAAAATTAGGGATGTATCATTACAGAATTTCTGAGATGATATCGCTAATTATTAGCTTGTTATGGCCGACATGGAAGCACTGCCAAAAGAGGGTCCCAAACCAAGGATCTTATCCACAAAGGACCAGTTTGGCAACAGGTTTTCATACCAAACAAGCAGGTGATCAGCTCTTGGAGAGCAAATGATTAAACAAGTGGAATCACTTTGTCCGGGGCTATACCATGTGATCTACCTATGGTGAGGACAAAAACTGTCAAAGGGAACCCGGAGTGCTTTGTATTCTTAACGTGCAAGTTAACCAAAGCGTGCAGCGAACCGGACTGAGACCACTTCAGTTTCATTGCACTGGCCGCCCTGTTTGAGTCCAGCAATACTATGCTGCAGGGTCCAGCCCTCCGGTTCGGTTTGTTTCAGAGTGGTCTGAGTTTGTTCACAAAAATGCAAAAAATGCTGAGTAATCGATCGGAGTTCGCTTTAGTTCGGAGTTCGCTTTTTGAAAACACCCTAATATTGCAGTTGTGTTCCTACCTATGTGAGGAACTGACCCACTATTGTTTATGTGAAATTCATATATTGGACTGAATTTTCCTATTTTCTGATGAGTAATATATGGGTGCACCTAAAAAATATGGTGAATATACTTTACACTACATTTGGATGAAGTAAGATCACTTGTAAGTTCCATATAACATGCTAGACATGTACAAGAAACACAAATAATGCTTATTGACCTTTCTCAGAGACCATGGACATAAACATCTTCTCCAGACCCTCTCTGCAAGGGGAAGACCCTGAGAGAGCACATGCTGTGTTCTCAGTATGACATGCAGCCATAAGTCCTGCCCAACCAGCAGGATCATCTGAGAAAAAGAGTAAGGGATAAACAAACAAACAAACAAACAAACAATCTACTAATTGAGCACTGCCTATCAGAGATAATTTACCCATGGATTTTCTGGGTACTTTGTGGGCCATAGCCAGACCATGTTTTAACCAGCTGCCCAAAATCGTTTGTCCATGCCTGTTACAGACACTAAAACACTGAATGACAGAACTAATGCTCAATGCTGAAGCCCACCATTCCATCGATGCGCTGATGCTTTAAGTGCTCCTCAGGGAGCTGTAAACAGATTGTAAACAATCTTTGCCCTGAAGCTTATGAGGCTCAGTTTACATTGAATGTAGTATTGATGACTTCTGATGACATGCATCTCTAAGAGCTCACTCTTGCCAAATTAAATGAGCGTTTTAACTGAAATCAGTGCAATAAATAATGCTTTTAATGAGGACAAATGCTTGCCTCAACAGTGTAAATGAAAAATACCTGATGGTCCAGTACACAAATTACTCTACATACTTTAAGGAATAGTTTGGCAAACAATCACATTTAAACAATTTTCTACTTGTAGTTATTCAGCCACGAAATGTCTGAGGTCCAAATTGGCTTCACACTATAAATCAATAGTCTCATAAATCCATTTCCAAAACTTCTCTCAACCCACTCTAACCACATCCAGTTCTTCATTAGGACGGCACAAACTTGTTGATGGCTTCAAAACACAATAGG
The DNA here is from genome assembly GCA_037974565.1 of Clupeocharax schoutedeni. Classification (NCBI taxonomy): domain Eukaryota; kingdom Metazoa; phylum Chordata; class Actinopteri; order Characiformes; family Alestidae; genus Clupeocharax; species Clupeocharax schoutedeni. The sequence continues at coordinate 5,444,024 of JBBPDH010000037.1, forward strand.
ACTTACTGTGTGCTATAAAAAAATGAAAAGAGATTCACAGCCATGACAACCTTTTTAGATAACAGTGCTGAAAGGACTGATCTTGGATTGGATTCTACCACACTAATTACAGTGGCTGCCAAAAATGACTCTAGACCTGATTCAGCACTCCTACTCCTAAAGTGGGTTGTGAAAAAAGCCTTTTGTCTGAAATGGCTGTTCAACTACAAACTGAGGTTTTGTTTATTTTTGTATTTCACATCAAGTCATGCTGTTTCTTGTACTGCATCAGTGAGTCCGTGCCACCTTAATGAAAAGAAAGATGCAGTTTCTGCAAGTGAGAGAAAATCTAGAAATGTGTTTAAGGAAACCACTGGGGGACTGTTGACTTCTAGTGTTTGTCAGCTATATCAGCCTAACAGTTCTTAACGAAAGAACCAAAACCTGGACTCCAAACACATCTCTGTTGACTATTTCTGGCCGAAATAAAAACTCACTTCTTTATTAAACACATTATTTTCCCACAGGCAGTATGGCTTAGAATTTTATACACCAGGATAAAAACTCTAAACTCACCAGGACAAAGCAATACAGCTCTCTGGATGGTTTTTAGAGCATTTCTTCTCCTGTCTTCTGTCATGTGTCTGCCTGAGGCCAGTTGATTTACTCCGCTGTACAGTAGTGCCCTCTATAGACACAGAACATGATGTGCAAATCAGGATGTGCAAATATTGCATAAATAAGTCGTGAGACAGAATGGTCTCCAGTTCTGCTGTCCAGGAAAGTTATACCCACCTTTCCCAAGGTCATGCTAGCATGGCAAGCCACATTGCCTGCGACAGCTCCTCCCTGACAAAGACATGAGAGATTTCATGAACACACCCCAGTATAGTCCTTATGGCATTTTAGCCAGCTAATACTTTTCTCTTAGATTGGAAAAAAAAACACAGGGTAATTCCAATGATGGAAAATCCAAAAGGTCAGGTTCAAACCATAATTTGCCCGAGCACTTAAAAGGCTCTGGGACACTTACATCAGCTTTGCTGGGACAGTACTGTGGCACCAGTCTTGACAGCAGAGCCCAGAGGAATGGATTTCCTGGGTTCCTGTCTCAAGAAAAGGTCATGTTGAAATGTTAGAAGACTCATATGCAATAAAATAATGTCGTAATCAGCAACTGTTATACATGAGGACAACAAAGCAAATAAAATGCTTAGCCATAATCTCATGTGCCGGTTTTAGTGTAGCCATTCAACTACATTTAGTTATTAGAAAATAAGCAGCCTGAAAAACCTCAGGTCATTGAATTTCTTGCTTTATAACATTACTTGCTATCTATGGTCTATTATTATAAGCTTGGTTGCTGCAATTTTGATAGAGCTGAGGAGTTTAGACTTTGGATACAACCCTGGTTCTGGGAAGCCATTTGGCATGACCTAGAATTTCCTAACATACCTGAATACAGCTCTAGAAACTTCTCTCTGCACAGCATTGTAGTTGCCTTGTACGGCTAGCAGGGTGCATGTGAGCAGGCAACGCTCCTCCACAGCACTCCCCAGTGTTCCCTCCAGTTTTAATAGTTCTGAGAGTGCAGCGCTGGCCAATGTCACATCCCCATGAAACAGGCCCAGAGCACACAGACACATCAGGCTCTCCGGAACTGGCTCTTTTAGCAAAGAGCTGTGTGGAGAGAAACGTACATACACACAGATGATGATGGCCCAGACACAGACTGTAAAAACAGAAGTCTATTTGGGATGTGGACTAGTTGGCTCACCACTTGAACAGCAGAGTTTTGGCAGAGTCTATGTTTTCCAGTTTGTGCTGAAGTAAAGCAAGGGACGTCAGTATACATGCTTTCTCTTTCTCAGTGGATGAAACTGCAAGAGCTTTCTCGTAGGCTGAGACACAATGAGAACACAAAATCAAAAACTTAAGAAACACGGTCATGCTGTAGATTTGTCTAACATATGAGCCATGCATGTGACAAATAAGCAATAATAATATTCATTTAAAACACTTAAACAATACTACATATATTTTTATTATAGTATAGTATTATATATTAAGGTACCATATATTGCATGTAAAAATGTACACATAAAATGTGGTGTATTTTTTGTGCCTTAAAACTTTTCTGTAATTAGAAGTTCAATAAACTGCATTCAAATAAAACATACACCATGTGTCAGAGACTTAATTCGTTTAGTATGAATAAAGAAAAAAAGTTTACCATTAACACTCTCTTGTAAACGTCCTGCTCTAAAGCAGGCCAGAGCCAGTCCAGTGAGATCATGCAGCTTTACTAGAGGTATGGAGGAGTAATAGTGAACTGCCTCATCCCACCGCTCTGTGTCACTACAGTCAAAACATAATTGACTGTTAATATAATTTTAAGTTTCAAGAGGTATGGGCAGATAAAATAACTATTAAACGGCAAAGAAATAAAATGCTAAGGGGATTACCAAAGGACCCGTGCATAGCCCCTATAAGCAAAGTTGAGGTCCTCGATGTGGGGGCTGTCCTGGAGTAAATCAACAGCTCTGAAGGAGAGATACAGTGTATAAGAGAAAGAAGTGTATGGGAGAAAACTGGTTGGCTTTAACAACAGGTCAGAACTCAACATATTGGATGCTGTTTGTACCTCTTATAGGCTTCAGTGGCCTGCTTTTTCAGCTGAAGGTTTTCATTGAAAAAGCCCAGCATCAGAAAAGCATCAGCATCTGTCTGTATTCTCTCTGTAAATTTACACAACAGGCAGCCCAGTGAGTTTTCACAATAATACTTCAATGTAAAAGAATACTATATTTCCAAAAAAAGCTTACAGTTTAAATCAACAACAAAGGGAACAAACAGCAGCTACAAAACAGATATAATATTTTATTTAGTGTACTTCTGTGTTAGCTTTACAAACCTGTGTACTTGCTTAAAGCCACCTGGGCAGCAGAGACAGCATTCATCTGGACTATGTTGTAGCGATACAGCTCTGAGTCACGATTACTCTTGTCCAATAAGGTGGAACAGACCCAGTAGGCGTATCCCTTTACCCCTTCCGTCTAATAACCACAAAAAACTAGGTCAACAACTACCTAACTATTACTAAAGGTGAAGTACACCCCATCAAAGCAATGATTTCCTCTAATGGCAGTGGTCTCTTACAGTAGGATAATGTGCCCGTCATTCTGCAAACATTGTGAGTATGAGAAAGAGCTGACCATTTGTGGGATGTATGGGCCATCTAAGCTGATCAATGGAGGCCCCTCCTCCAAACATACACCACTTAAATTAACTGCTGCCATGTCTTTGAGCCATATATCACTGCACACACTGTGGAGCCCATTCCTCAACGGATCAGAGTTGTTTGGCAACACAAGAGGGAACGACCCGGTATTATTCAAGTGGTTTCTGTTATGACTGATGCTTGTATTTTTTTTTTGTGAAATCACACTTACATGAGTGCTTAACTCTGTGGTATGCCTGAAGAGGTCCATAGTGTCGTAGCTTCCTACAGTCTCAGCAATAAGAGCCTATGGAACAGAAAAGTAAGTTAGTTCTAGCTTTCAGTGAGTGAAAAGGATAACACATAAGTTTCATGCACTTCATGTTCAGTGTACCTGTCCAATCCAGCAGTTGACATACAGCGGTTCCAGAGATTGGGCAATTTTGAAAGCTTCATGGGCAAGCTAATATTTAAATAAACAAAAAAGAACATAAAGGACTTAGGAAGGTCCTAAGGCAGGCCAATGACATTTAGAGTAGTGTATCAAATAAATAAAGCACTAGCACAACTTACCTCAATGTTGCCCTTCTTCAAATATAAAGTACCAAGGTTTGTCCACGCAACAACATTCTGAAAATATATCTGCATATCAATAACACAGCGGTTTTGCTAAAGGCTTGCTCAAACAGCATACTGCATTATTAGTCTAGCACATACGTTTGATTCCACTTTGACTGACTTGATGAAGCTGTGCTGTGCAAGAGCGAAGTTTTCAATCCCTGAGAAACATAAACAAAATTGGTCTCTGTTGCAAAGAATGAATGAAACGAAAGGAGTTACTTGTAAGAGCACAGTAACAACCTGCCATATATTTACATCAATTCTAAATATTTGGCAGGTACAAACATTAATTAACTTCGATAAAGCATAATAACTTACCTTTGGCCATGGCCACCACCCCTAAAGCATTCCAGTAAGTGTGATTTCCACTGTCTAGCATGACTGCCTTTTTAACACACTATGGGAAGATTAGATAAAATAAGTGGAAACAATTTAGTATTATTTCCATAGTGAGGGCCCAAAAAAGGGCTCATGTGAGATAGAATACCTGGAGGGCTTTCTCCAGCAGTGGATGCATGTCATTCTCTGTGTGCTGGTAGAGGAGATGTTTGGACTGGTGGTAATAGTTGAGACCCAGGTCACACCAGAGGCTTGAGGCCTCTGGCATCAGTTTCAGAGCGCGGCCATAACATCTGAAACACAAATTTTCCACATTAAGTGTACAGACATAGAGTGGGGACCAAAAGTCTATTACTACTTAGAAGCTCATGTTTACAATTCAAGTTATATAATTGACAGTTTGGGTGAAAGCTTTAAAATATTTAAGGGAATTTCAAAATTTCATAGTATTCTGTACACTCCCTTTTGCTGAAAAACCATGTGTAGTTAAGCTGCTATGGACTCCAACAGCTCGCACAATAGCCTCAATAGCCTCTTCAATGACAAAAGCGGAACTGAAAGCATGTTTTTTAAATAAACTACACTGATGTGAGGGAACTGAAAGTATTTGGTCATATAGGAACTATTGTCTTTATTTATAGGTGTTATTTCTCATGGACTAATGACTGTGTGTAGAACAATACCAAAAATAGCAACACTGCTGACATATTCCTACTGCACGAGTCAATAAATGTGTAATAACTGCAATCATATAGAAAATAAAAACCGAGAGATAGGCACAAGAGCATACAAATAAAACTTTTCACATACACTGAATCTGTAAAATGTCTGTGTGGGCTTGTGTGTGTGCACATGTGGGATAGCCAACCTCTCCCCAAGACTGAGTAGTTGTTTCTGATCCAGGATCTGATCTAGAGGCTCTGCTCCACATAGAGCGCCCGGCACCAATGCATTAGCCCTGTTAGGGGACAAGGCACTGCAGCTGGTGCAGGCATCACCCAGCAATTTCCACAAGCATGACATGTCCGAACGCTTATGCACTGCCCTGCACACACGAGACACGAAATCCTCCTGATTTTAGCTCATGATCATGTCATTTCTCATGGACTTGCTGAAGAATAAACTACATCAGGAAAACTCTATCACAGAGATACCTGAACAAATATTTAATGGCTTCCTGTATCAGGTCTACTGCTCTGCCATCCAGGTAGTCCTCCATTGCAGCCTTGGCTATTGCCAAAAGACATTCACCAAGACCTATTTAAAAAGAATAAAGTAATATTGAATTTTCATTCATGATGCTTCTTGATTCAGCAAATAGTTTACATTAGTTACATTAATTACCAGTTAATTTAATGCAGAAATAAAACATTTAAACTGCTAATCTATGAGTCCCAAGTTAAAAAGACCTGATATAGTTAAACACTACAACAGCAGTGATTATGGAATTCTACAATGAAAAAAGCCTGATCCCACCTTTTAATGCTGGCACATATTCTTCCCTTGCTATAATCAGGAGGTACTCTCCTGCAGCCTCTCTGAACCTGCCCAGGATCTGTTTGATGGCAGCAGTCTGGTAGAGGCTGTAGATAGAGCTAGGCTGGAGTAGGTGGGCCTTGTCAAAGGCTTTGAGAGCAGCTGTAAAGCTATGGCGGTGCAAGTAGGCTTCCCCCAAGCACTCCCAGCATACCCAATCCTGAGGGTCGGCCCTCAGCGCTGCCTGCAGACTGTAAGAAAAGCCGTCCAAAGTGAACAGGGCATAAAGGAAATGTATATTTTGTTTAGGGTAGGATTTGTAATTGAGTTTAGAGTATTAGAATATATATAAATACTCTGCAATGGCCTGTTGGTGCTCGCCCACTTTAAGGTTGTACAGGCCTCTCCTCATCCATGCCCATTTCGCTGAACCTGGTGTCGCTCTTTCGGTCACTGACTGCAGAATAGCTAAAGCAGAATTCTATACAAAAGATTGTACAGAACGTCATGAATTAGTGTATATATATATATGTGTTAGGGCTGTTAAAAATATCACGTTATTTGCATGAATTTTAGGGCTGGGAAAGTTAACGCGTTATTATCGCGTTAACGCATTATTTACTTAACGCGGACAATTATTTTATCGCGCGTTAACGCATTATTTACTTAACGCGGACAATTATTTTATCGCGCGTTAACGCATCCTTTTATTTTGAAAGTCGGTGCTTTCACAGCAGCAACGCGCGCAGGGGCGGACTGGGACTGTCTTTACCAGGTTGGATTTTCGCATCTCGTACGCATCTTGGGCCTTTTTGCAGAACGCACAGATCACAAATCTGCCCGTGAACACCAGCACTGAGGTATTTAATATGGACAAAAGTAATGGGACATCTGACCCCCGCAGCCGACACGTACAGCGCCATATAAGACACCTGTCCATTACACAAAATGCGACTATAATAACACTGGTTCCGCCCACATGCTTTGCAGATGCTATATTCCCATGCTATGGGAACTTATTTTTCCATAACAAGCTAGATAAAACGTGAACGCCATGCAGTGGCAAATAGCTTTGGTTTTATATTTGATTTGATGACAATGTTCTTACAGAAATATTTGAACTTCAGCTGTGACTATGTTAAAGAGAACACTGCGGTCAAAATCACCTTATTTGTTTACAGTCTTTTATCACAGTGTTATTCCACTTTTATCATTAATAAAGATAAATCTGCACA
>JBBPDH010000037.1:5450993-5469676 GCA_037974565.1 Clupeocharax schoutedeni
CTTAACCAACCAGAACATTATCAGACAGGTTTAATTGATTTCATGCCAGGCCCAATAAAAAAAGTGTTCCTTTAATTTTTGTGAGCAGTGTATAATAAAATTAGGGCTTAATTTGAAATTCTTCAATTCGATTAAAATACGAAGGAAACGGAAATACAGTTAAAAGTCACCACTAACATATTAATGGAATGCAATTAAAAAAGCTTATGTTTGAAATTAGTCCAAGAATTTTATTTTAGCCTCCATATTAGAGCATACTTCAGTTCATATTATCATAATAAATAATAACTGATTATAACTTATTTAAATCAAGGCATTTGATACCTAATGAACAATAAAATGTATGCAAAATTTTCAGCATAAGCTACGGTATCAGTATATTTGAGCAAAATTAGATTTGCGGGGGAGGTAACTTCGGCACCCCACCTTCAGTAGATGTGTTTGAGCTTTAGTCCTATCCCTCCGGGTCTCCTCCCCCATAATCCAATACAGCTTTCCCAGAAGGAAATACAGCTCCCCACTCTCTGGCTTTTGGGACAAAGCTTCTATAAAGCTGTACAGAAACAAAATGTAAAATGTCTTTGTGATAGTATTTGTAGTTGTGGAGATATGACAGGAGAAAGAAAGGTACACACCTCTGCTCTGCTTGTTGGTGCTCATCTTTAGCAGTGTGTGCCAGTCCCTTAAGGGTTAAACCTTCTACAGAGCCAGGGTGAGAGCTTAGCAACTCAGAAGATATCTTTGGAAGTTAAAATTACATTTATATTACATACAGCTCACCTTATACTAAAAACAAAAAAGTGGCTACAGGGAATATCTGTACCTGAAATACTTCTTCAAGCTTCCCCTTCTGCAAGTAAGATCTCCCTTTCAGTGCTAACAGTGCAGGATCATTGCTAGCATCTGCCATCTGAAAGATAGACATTTTTGGCTGAGAGGACAACAGCAATGGAACAGAACCTTACAAAAATCCAGAAGATGCTGTGGGATGGTACCTGAGAAAGTATATCCAGAGCTTCTTCTGCACTCTGCTCTGTTCCAACTCCCACAAGTGCCTCTACTCTCACTCTTAGCAGCTTTTGATTCCATTCCTCATTATTTACTCCACTCACTTTTAGCCCTGAAAAACGTGAACCATGATGCCTCTGTTATTTATTTAAAAGATTTTCCTGATCCCCTTAAATTGAATTATTATTATTTAGTCACTGACCTTATGGTTTTGTTAAGTAACTATATGGATTACTTCAACATTACAATGAAATGACTACATAAAACCTTGGCTTTTAGGTCAGGTGACAGGGTCTCTGAGGTTGCTTTTACATGTGAAAGTCCAGACAATACATTTGATCTGGTCAGATCTGGTTTCACACTGTAATTTTACAAGCACAATAAATAACTCTATGATATTTCTCATATCCTCTCACTCATCCTCTTTGAAAATAAAGAGTTTCGAAATGTTTGTTAACTTCTGAATTCTATATCCAACCAAATAACCATGAAACAATTTGTCTCCTCCTTTCTCCATGAGCTACCAGGGCTCATTTTTACTTCCAGTGTTCTCCAGACTGAGACCATCTCCTTTGGTCTGAGGCACTTTCATACATGCTTTCTATGTGCCCTGAGGACAGGCTTGAGCACCGTTTATGTAAGATATAGAATGTCGTTCTATTGTGAAGACAATTTACCTTTAAACTACAACAGGTCTACAATGCTTGGAGGCCATTTAGGATGTGAAGTATATTAAGGTTCACACAAAACACACAGATCTTGATGGACGTGCATACAAGTCAACTAAAAAAGAAGTACTGTACCTTGGTTGGAAGACATGGCACTGTCAGAATACTTGTGTATTTTCAGCTCAGCCTGAGCAAGGTTGTACCAGCCAATGACGCTGGAGCGCATTCGTCTTAGTCCTGACAAAGGGAGAATGGAGTTTTGAAAAGGCAACACATAGTTGCAAAGTTAATGCAAGAATTTAATACTTGTGAAACTTTAAGCAACCACTGTTAGCTTTCTTCTGTTTTTCATATTGCCAATACTAAAATAAGATTCCTTAATTCTGTCCTACATTAACAAGAGGATTCTTCAGACTTTAATTCCACACTAACCTAGACCAAAGCTTTTGATGGCATCTTCATATTTCTTATCCTGAAGAGCCTTTACACCCAGGCCAAACTGAGCCAGTGAACTGGCTGGGTCCAGCTCCAGCAGACGAGTGTAGCAGATCACAGCATCCTCGCTGCAATCACCTGCCATACATACAAAAACAGTCAGACAGAATACACTTCAATTTTTCGACAAATTTTTAACTCTGCCTCTTTACAATATAGAAAAATGAACATATGCTTGCAACCTGTGTCAATGTGTACTTAGTTTCAGGATACTGGCATGTATGGGCTTTAATGTTTTGCCCACTCTCGTCCCTTACCTGACATCAGATAGTGCTTCCCTAGGACCTCTAGAGGATATGATTCTTTTGGGTAGAGGGTGAGCATGGTCTCACACATTTCTTTCAGTTTCACCGCTTCATGAGGAAGCTGTCAAAAACATCCAAGGCAGATCACAAATAAACAAATAAAATACATAAGAAAAATAAATTGTAAAGTTATTTCAAATAATTCACACTCCCAATAATAAGCCACTGCAGAAAATATAGGATATAGTCGTCAATTACTTACTTTTGAGAGACATTTAATGTGATCCTCTGTGAGTTGTCTATGGTCCTCACTGGGTATGTTTTCAGTAAGCTGAAGAGCCTTATCAAAGGCAGAGAGGAGCTAAAAAGAATAGGCAGAATTACTGTAAAAACATTGAAAACATTTTTTAAAAAGCAATATCAGAAGACTCCTGCTGTTACTTCTCTATACTATGTAGGTGGGTACCCTTCCACAGTCTCAACTACATGATGTATTTACATTATATGGTTCTATAGTGGTTACCAACTATATAAAATGTCATTGTAATTATTGGATAATATGCTCTGAGATAAATAAATCAACAAATAATCTCCAGTAAAAGCTTAGAGAACATGCGGTTGAAAGAATAACTATATGCACACATTCACTAAGCTTTCAGAAACATGAATCATAGTATCTTCACTCACATGCTGCTGAGTTTCATTGTCCTGCTCTTCTACAGTGCCTAGGAGCAACCTGGTCATTTCTCTCCACAGTTCAAGCAGCTCAAAGTTTTCCACACCCTCCTCTGCTTCCCTCACCTGGATGAGCCGTCGCCATACCCTCGCTACCTGCTCAAAACATTACACAAATACACATATCTGTATTTTATTAACTTAACTTTTGTTCTGACCATTTTTCTACACTGAATTTTGAGTTTCATACTAAAAAAATAAGTGCTAATTAAATTTGCACTGTTTACATCGAAGTACAATACTGCTTTGCAGCTTCTACTGTATGTTGCATCAATTTGAAGCCCTCTGTTGTAAAAGCATCTTCTAAATGAATGAAAATGAATGAAAATAAATTAAGAATAGTTTGTTGTATGATATGGTATGCTATGGAACAGGTATCTATTCGGATATTTCCTTATGCAGAATGACTAACATTCACATACATTATTCAAAATCTTTCAAGTCTGTCCTATGTTTTTGTCACGAGCTATATATTACTATAGTTCTAAATTATGTATATAGATTACAAAAGTAGTAGGCTGCCTTATCACAAGCCAAAATAAATAAATCTAAATAAAAAGAAAATCTAAACAAGCACTGTCATGTGAACCACAACTAAATATTTTAAGATATAAGGTACAATGATGCATAAGATACATTGTGATGCACTTGGGTTGGCAGAACAAGCAACTGAGTCATGAGGAGTCATTTCTTTACCTGTAGGTGATTCTTTTCAGCCTCATAGATGTCCACCAATTTCTTGCTCACTTCAAAACCTTTTACTTTGTCTGAACTGCAAAAAATGGTAAAAACATTTTAAGACAAATCTCAAAAACAATATTATAATATTACTTAGCACATACATCTTACATTACTCATACTTACGTCTCATACAGTGTTATGAGCTTTTGATAGATTTTAGGCAGCTCAGCTTTAAAGTCTTCTTGTTGGCTTTTTTCATACAGGTTTGCTAGACCCTGCAAAACATACCAATGATATGGTTGTTATAAAATAAGCCCATACAATGACAAACCACAATATCGCATTTGCACTGACGTTTTAGATCAACAGAGTATAGGGTTTTTTACAGATATTAGTTTTACCATGGTGTATAAGTATAAACCACATATGACTTAATTATTTTAATACATTTACTCTCACTTCAAGCATCTAATTTTCAGTGACTATGTACCAAAAGAAAAGACCACATGATCACATTTGGTCTTGACCTTACATTTGTAAGTTTCAACTTTGCCCGATCTACGTATCAAAACAAAAACAAGGCAGTCGGATTGGAAAAGAAGTTCAATTCAACTAGTCAGACATAGCTTAAGGCTTCTTATAGATGCTCTAGATGTTTTATCTTCATTGGCACACGAAAAGGGAGTAGTTACAGCTTCTTTTCATGTGAGAATGATGGGCATTTAAATATGTATAATCCATAAAATATCACTTGAATGTCGGCATTACCTTAACTTTGCTTTAGCTAAAATGGCTATGCTGTGAGGTATAGGTAGAGTATTTATAAACTCAGTCACTGATGCTGGAAGGCCTGGCTCCCAATCTCTCATCCAGTTCATTCCAAAGCTTTTGGTGAGGTTGAGGTCAGGGCTCTGTGCTGGCCAGTCAAGTTCTTCCACATCGAACTCATTCAAATGTCTTTACAGACTTGTGCACTGGGACAGTCATGCTAGAGTAGAAAAGGGCCTTCCCTAAAATGTGTTCACAAAGTTGGAAGCATGGCATTGTCCAAAATGTCTCTCTTCACTGGAAGTGTGCGGCCTAGACCAAACCAAAAAACAAAACAAAACAGGTGTCCCAATACTTTTGTCCATATACTTTATGAGCAGTACCAACCTGCCATGCAAGCAGCTGCTCAGGCTCCAGGTCTGCTGCCTTCTTGTATGCAGTCTGGGCCTGGTCAGGCTGCTCCAGCTCACTAGCTGCAACTCCAATGAAGACCCAGGCATTGTAGTTATTCTTCTCAAGCTTGAGAACAGCCTGAAGACACAGATAAAGACGTTCATTTGGGGAAAAAAACAACACTCATTCAGGACAAAACTCTCGTGAATTAGCGATTTTGGGACACACATCAGCTACGGTCAGGCTTAAGCAAATTCTCACCTTACAGTGTTTCAGAGCTTCTTTAAACTCTTTGTTTTTGATAGCGTCTCTGGCACTTTTAAGGGCCGCCTTTACTTCTTTGTTTGACATTGTCTATAATAAATAAAGAAGGTAAACAGTCACAATATGTGTTTTGCTTTCAAATTGTTTTGCTTTCAAAACATTAGCCTCTTAAATACCGGTTCGTACCAACCGGGCAGCTAACAAGCCTAAGAGGTAGAACAAAATGCAAAAAAAAAAATACCTCACCTCAGTTCCAACCAAAATATCTTAAAAATACAGTTCCATATAAAAGCAATATTTTAGTTAAACTTCAACTGCAGCCTTATGCATTCTGTCTCTGAGTGCACACTGCGCACGCGCAAGGTGACAACCACACAGTAGACGGTAGAAAGAATATGATAATAATAAAAACGATTATTTTTTATACTAATAAATACTGATGAAAATGAACAATTATAATTTAACAATGTAGCATATTATTATCTATTATTATTGAAGAAAACACACATTCCAATACTTAATTTCGAGGACTTTTAGTTAAGCCCAGCTCTGATGCAAATTCAAAGAAACTTGACTAGAAGGCGTGCCAAAGGAATTTTTAACCAATAGCGTGCGAGAGAGAAAAGCAGTGAGCCAATCAGAACGCGCAATGGCAAAGCCTGGGTTTGTATGCTCCGTCGTGTTCACCATGTGAGATTGTGCAGTCTGTTTCTGTTTTTACTCCATGCTAAAAATTTCAATAATATATAAATGGTTTTATTCCACTGGCTGTAATTGATTTGCTGTTTAAGATGAAGAGGAAAAACGTACCATCAGCCGAAAGCACGGAAGATAAGGTTTGAATTTTATGTGTGATTTTAGGGATGTTTTAATTGGGGCTTAGGCAGCTGGCTACTGTTACAACAGCTTGTGTTCTTTTCATCTTTACACCTACACTAGAAGGACAAAAGTATTTACATTTTTTTTTACTATCGGATCGCAATTTTATTGCAATGCTTTCAAATTTTACACTATAGAATGAATACACACAAAAGTCCCTGTGGATGTAATATTCAAGCATTCTAATACTTTTGTCCATAAAGTGTATTGTGCTATTTGTTCTGCATGTAATTATAATCCCAAAGCCCCAATCTATAACTGTATTTAACTGCAGTGGAAATTATGGAATTATAACAGTGCTCCTGCCCTGCTCAGAATAAAGCATAATGGCATGTTGTCATGTATTGTCACAGCTGGAAATTCCAATTGCAGAAGATGGAGAAAATGCAAAGGACACCAAAGGCCCCAAGAAGAAAGCCAAGACTTCAGTCACTGAGGATGGTGTCCTTCATCCACTTAAACTGTCCAAAGGGGAGTTGTACAAAGCCCCTACCGTTGAGGAGTTAAACCAGCTAAAGGAGGCTGAGAGCCTTTTCCACTGTAGCCTGTTAAAAATGCAGGTCAGTAGAACTCTCAGGCTTTTCAGATGACGAAAGATTTTGCCCTCCTAAACATTTTCTTTTAAATTGGTGTTTATGTGAATAGATGCACATCTAAATATTGTGAATTACATAACTTGTTCTTATGGTTGCTCTGCAGATGGAGGAGCTCCTGAAGGAGGTGGCACTAAGTGAGCGCAGGAAGAAACTGGTGGACTCATTTGTGCAAAAAATTACAGATCATCTTCAGTCTGTACCTGAAACTCCAGTAGTGGAGGTTAGTAGCCACCATGGAGGGTTCTGTATGATTTGATCTGGATAGGTGTAGGCAATTTAATACATGTAATGTTTTTTCTTTTTTTTTTGGCCTGCATTTTTATGAGCAAATTACTTTGTCTATCTCTTAGTTGACAGATCTGTCATGGTTAGAGTCAGGCACTGCTGTCCCATTCATCATGGTTCCTGAGGAAACTAAGGGCAAGTTTCACATGGAACCTCCTGCTTCTGTTGACCTGATTGGGAGTTATCCGTTGGGCACCTGCATCAAACCAAGAGTTTCTGTTGACCTGTCTGTCACAATTCCTCATGTAAGATCCAGCTTCTGTGGCAGCCACAATGTTTAAGTAACAAAAGTTCACACTGTGTACTTTTAAAATGTATTACTGATTGACACATCCAATATTGATCCAAGATTCCAATCAAAGCATAACTAAAAACTTATCACAGTCCTAACATGTATGGCTTTGTCTCTCTTAGAATATTTTGCACCCAATGGATAACATAAATCAAAGGTACTCTCGAAAGAGGGCTCTATACCTGGCAGGTCTGGCACAGCATCTCTCCTCCTCTTCTGAAGTGGGCACCATACGCTATTCATGCCTACATGGCAACCGGCTTCGTCCACTTCTGTTAGTCACTCCTCAAGGTACAAGATTTTCTTTCTTCCAGTCTGAGTTTAAACATTTAGCCCCAGCCCTAACCTGTTACAGATTATCCAACTATCAGATAGGTCAGACGCCCACCTGGCAAAATAACACCCGCTTTAGCTCCCAAGGGATTTTGCAGGTTTCACCATACTTGATTGTATTTCAGCATTGGCTTGTGTCATACTAAAACTCTTTTCAGTTAGTTACCGTTCAACTCCAGTCTTAAAGACAATGTGTGAAACAGTTTTTAGTTAAATTTGGGACTAAACTTTATAAAAGAGTGGCACCTCTGCTTCAGACCATGTTCAGATTGTTTTCTGATTTTTTTCTTTTAGGTAAAGACGGTGGTAGTGTTACATTACGAATTCACGCCCTTCCTCCTCTGGACTTCCTTAAGCCCAGCCGCTTCCATCCTCAAAAGAACAATATCCGGACTGGCTGGTTTACGGGCAAAGACACTCAGCAAGGTAACATAGTGTTTTAAACGTTTTCCTCCTTTTTCTTTCTGAAACCACTAACTTTTTGATTTTGTTGTTGCAGTGAGCAGTGAGCCTCCCACTCCTCATTATAACAGCACCGTACTGGGAGATCTCCTTCCCCTCTCACACCTGCAGTTCCTCACTGCACACAGTGACCTGTGCCCTGCCTTCAGCGATGCTGTGGCTCTGCTCAAGGTGTGGCTGAGGCAGAGGGAGCTAGACCAGGTAAGCACAGTCCAACATTATCTAAAGCGTAATCCCTGTATCACAACAGCCTTTCCTCCATCCTAACCTGTTTTGTGTGTTTCTGTAGGGGACTGGGTGCTTTGGTGGATTCTTAGCTGCCATGCTGCTGGCTTATCTTCTCTCCACACACAAAGTGGGAAAGACTATGAACGCTTACCAGCTGCTAAGAAATGCACTGCACTTCTTGGGTAAGTCTGTACTTATTGTGTGGAGGTGGCCTATCACTATTGTTCATTCAGCTTGATTCACTACAACCCTATACTTGTCATCAAGGACATCTGTATCAGTCCCTTTAACAGTTTTCAGTATTTTTTGTGCTTAGCTTCAACAGACCTGACTGACCATGGCATTACATTAGCCAGAAACCCAGATTCCAAAGCGGTGAGCAGTAATGCAATTATTGCTTTGATCAATTAATTTATTTTTATTTCTCAGTTCTGTGTCGGAACTCCTTTTTCTATTTTCTTTTCAGCCTTCTCTGCCTGAGTTCCACAGTGCTTTCCAGGTGGTGTTTGTGGACCCCTCTGGTCATCTCAACCTGTGTGCAAACATGACGTCCTGCACATACAAACAGGTCAGTATTGTCATTCAATTCCATATTGTGACTCTACCCCTAGGTTTCAAACTGGGTTCTAGACCCCCGTTCTGCACTTATTTGCATTTTCCCTCTTTTAAAACTCAACACTCAACCGCTCATTAGCTGATGAGTTGAATTTGGTGTGTCTAATGAAGTAGATTGCTGAACCCTGCAGAGCTGTGGTCTATAAGGAAACTAGTTGGAAACCCTTGTTTGACAGACCTTTGTTTGAATGCATACAAGAACCAGATCCTTTAATATGCCTGTTAGAAAGTATGCAAAGCATGATTTCTTGTCCATGTTATGGCTTCAGGCTTCTGGGAATTTTGGAATGTATGTCTCGACACAGTTTTTCCGCTGGACTTTTCTACCACTTAAAATGTTAAAAATTAATTTGAACGCAAACTCTTTACATGATGCTTTTGGTAAGCTTGCTCTTTTTTAAACATTGAAATACTTTTTTTTAAATGCTAAAATATTCTGATTGGTCTACAGATCCAGCATGAGGCATCACTGTCTCTAAAGTTCTGGGATGATTCCTCACTAGATAGCTTCCAAGCTCTGCTTATGACCTCTAAACCGATGATCAGGACTTACGACAATGTCTATCAGTGAGTCTATTATGAGTTTCAAGTTATGAGCCACATTCAACAAGATATGCTTTCAATCATTAATGTGGTAAATGTTCTGGGTGAATGATGCAGTGTGAACATAAAAATGAGAGAATATTAAAATGTATGCACTTCAGCATAACAGTAGTAATGCACACAATATAAAAATACACATGAAACATACTTTTATAATACCTTGTGTATAAAAAGAATCAAAAGAAGTCAGTTTACACTGTTACGGTTTAGTTTGCATGCTAAAGACAAAATGCATCTGTCTCTCAGACTGAGTGACTTGGTGGAAATGCAAGCTTCCTGTAAGAAGCTCAGGCTCCTCAGCAGTTTAATGGACCACAGTGGAAACTATGTTCTTGCGGCGCTCCCTTTCATCTTGTCTCTTCTACAACGAGGACTTGGGAAGAGGGTCTGCGTTCTGGCACACTCACTCCCTCCAGACCCTGTGGTAAATGCATGATGATTCATATGGTTCTTAACCAGTATTCATATGGTTCATATTGTTTGACCAGTATGTTAAATGTATTTGTTCTTTTTTTCCCCACAATTTTTTAAATAGAAGTTTTATAGTCTTTTTTTTTTTTATAGATTTGTTGCATATGATATCTGATGTAACATTCTCATGTAGCTTTTCTATATATCTCCATAGTGGGCCGTGGACAGTGCACCTCCTAAGCACAAGGACCAGCCACCCCTGTCCATTGGCTTGCTTCTGAACCCTGAACATGCATTTTCTGTGCTAGAAAGGGGGCCGCCAGCAGACAGCCCTCAGGTAAACCTGTGTTTTTTAATTATTTGTATTGGATTAGATTTGTACTTAATGCTAGTGTATGCATTCAGCGGCTTTAACATTAAACATGCCAAGTCCCGCTCATGCCACAGAAACAGCTCTAACCCTAACTCTATGACCTTTGAAGTGCTGTGTTATCAGTAACAGATGTTACAAGCAGATGCTTTATGTCTTGTAAGTTGTAAGATAAGGTCTCCATGAATTAGACTAATATGTCCAGCATATCCCATAGTTGCTCAATTGAATTGAGATCTTAAGTATTTGGCAGCCAAGTCAACATCTTAAAATCATTGTCATGTTCCACACAACGTTCTTGAAAAATTTCTTGCAGTGTTCCAGGTGGCATAATCCTGCTATCAGTGGTTTTGATGTTGTGGGTCATGGGGGTATTTGTGGTTAGACCCATCAGCATATATTAAAAATATATCCCAGAATGCATGTTCTTCTGTGTGTGTGCGCGATTTTGGCGATTAATGTGCAAGTATAACTGTTGATCACGACAGCTGGATTCAGCAAAGTCCCTTTCTTCAATTCATAATGTAGATATGGGATATTGTCCCTTGGTATAATTCTTAATCACTGCTGTTGCTACGCCCAGTTTGTTCTTTTCCTTTTTTTGGTGGAGCAAATTTGGTTATAGGTGGTTGCTGTTGGCTGATAAGCATGTCAGTCATTATATGTAATTTATTTCCATTTCCAATTGTTTTCCTATTTGTTTTGACACCTAAAACCCAGGGGTTATGTCACACAGGATTGCTCACTTTAATGAACATATCTGTCTAATAGCAAAGGAGTCGAGGGAATTTCCTTTTTGACAGTTCTTAGCTTCTGGCTTATGTTATCTGACTGACTTTGTGAAAAAACCTTGGTCACCTATATTGTATAAAGGCAGATCCAACCAAGATCCTAAACATTGTGTTAACATTACAGGTATATGTCAGGAAAGCATGTCTTTTTGTTAGTTTTTTGTGTGTATTCTGCATGTCATTTGAAGGCCCGTTGAAAATATCTGTGCAGGCACCTGAGTTCCAGCAGCTGTGGGGTAGTCGTTCAGAGCTGCGGCGTTTTCAGGATGGAGCGATCACTGAAGCAGTGCTGTGGTCTGGATCCTCCACCTGTGAAAGGAGACACATCCTGCTGGAGATAATCACCCACCTTCTGGATCTGTAAGCCAACACTGCCTTAAGAACACAAGGAGATTTCTACAAAGTGCATTAAACCTAATTATATTTTTTCTTTCTCTTTCATAGTCATGCAGATATACCTGAGTCATGTGTACGGTTTGTGGGAGGACAGGTCGACGAGGTCATCAAGCTTGGGAAAGTATGTATTAATAATGTACTTTAGTACTTTTATTATGTTTGTCAATATGTGTTGCCTGCAATTGGCATCTTTAAAGTCTTGGTTAATCTTGCTGTTGATCAGGATACAGGTACCGGTGAGGAGGAGAACCTGAAGGTGGTCCAGTCCTTTGATGACCTAAGCAGAAAGCTGTGGCAGCTGGAAGGTTTACCACTGTCCGTCACTTCAGTGCAGGGTGCTCACCCGGCCCTCAGATACACACAGGTTAACTTTATCATCATCTGGTGTTGAAAGTTTGTCATTTCTTCTGACTGTTCCTTTTGTAAAATGTGTTTTCTGTTTCTGTAGGTGTTCCCTCCTGTACCAGTAAAGCTGGCAAATTTCTTTTTTAAGAAGAACAAGAATGTGTATGCTTTATTTCCACTTGAAGGAAAGCCATGTCCTCATTATATCACTCCCATTAAAGGTAGCCCTTTTCCTTGTCTCATTGTTTGACAAACGCACTAATAGTAATGGTTGTTTCGCTTGTAAATAAAAAAAAAGGTAGTTCAGTTCCAGATTTCTCCTCAATGCCTCCAGCCACGGTTTGGATTTGTGAAATTCCGTCAGCAGCGTCTGATTTCATTTAATGAAGGACTGATCGAGTCACCAAGTTTCTGATTGAAGCCACAAGTAATACTGGGCTTCCAGAAACATATTGATGAACAGTCCATGTTACTGTTTACTGTATAATGTTTTATATTCGGTTGGTATATTGAATAATATTGGTGTGGAAAAAACATTCAACAAACAGTTTGCATATTTTTGCAGGTGACATTTGCACAATACTGTACATTTGTTTTAAAGTTAACATTATTCCTTTGTTTAAGTTACAATTCAGAGATGCAGGTGCAACAGTTTTAGAAGGTTATGTGATTGAAATGGCTTGTTATTTAACCACAGTCAAATTCTCAAGTTGCTCAACATAAAAATACAAAAAAGGCCTGATTGTTTTATGGGACATTGTTGCTTTACTATTGTTCTTTGCCTTCAGTTATTTGTCACATGGAGGGAAGTGGAAAGTGGCCCAATGACTGTTTGGCAATCCGTCATATTAAAACTGCCTTCCACATCCGCCTCGGAGAACTGCTCAAACAGCAGCATGACTACACAAACCGGCCCACCCCTACACATCTGGATGTGTGGAAGGTAGATTATTTGTCTTTGTTATTTTAAAAGACAAATACTTGATTATGAATACATTGTTTTATTTAATGGTATAAAAGTGCATGTTAGTTTTCTCACACCTCCTAAAATAGCTTGCATTCAAATGAGACAAAGTTTTACTTTAAACTTTTGGTCAAAATAAAAAGTTCTGCCACTGTACAAAAGTATTTTTTCTGTTTTTGACTTGCCCTCTTATATATGTGTTCAGGATGGACTGGCATTCCGCATTCAGGTGGCGTATCACCGAGAGCCACAGCTGCTGAGAGAAAGTGTGACCCCGGAGGGCATGCTAATTCAGCGTGATAACCCAGAGGCACAGGCCCTGGAACTTGAGACCCAACACAAACCCTTCCTCACCAGTACTTTGCATGGGTACAACAACATGCACACAATTTTTTAGGCTGTTTATGGAACTGTCTTGAAAAAAAGATGCCAGATTTGTCAGATTAGCTGGAATCATGTTGAATCCCATATGTCTAAAACAAGATAATTCAAGAAACAGATCATCTCTTGCATGCAGTAAACATCTTCAAAACCTCCCTAGTATAAATAGTTTTAAAAACTATTCATTTGCATAAAATGCATTCAGTTTTCAAGAATGGTTTAACTCCTCAAACCCCTTAAAATTCCAAGCCTATTGCACTGTGAAGCTTATGATTCAGTACCTACATGAAAATGGTTACATTTGACTTTTGGTGGATGCATTAAATACAGATTAAGTAGACTGATGTTAGAGATAGGTGTTGAGAAAAAAAGAAAGAATCAAAGCGCAGTCTGTGTAGGGAAGTTGTGTTGCTGTAACAACTCCTGAGATATACTTAGCCACTAAGATATACCACTTAGCTGAGTTAGATTATGTAAATAAAGTATGTAAAAGAGGAGTTTTATAAAGAATGATTTATGCCTTTTTAAAAAATTGATGTCCATTCCTGGTGTTTGTATCTCTTGATAGAAAATGTATGTCTTGTCTCAGTCTCCAACAGCAGCACCCTTGCTTCAGTGCAGTGTGTCGTTTGGCCAAACGCTGGTTGGGTGCTCAGCTGTTCAGTGAAGATATAGGAGAAGATGCAGCTGACCTTCTAGTGGCCTCCCTCTTCCTACAGCCAGCTCCCTTCACTCCTCCCAGGTAATACATACTCTGGCTGTCTTTCCGTGACTGTCTTTTGTCTTATAAAGGGCCGGCACACACCATTTGCGTCGTCTAGGTCAAATATACAGCCTCCTGCAGGTTTTCAACATCACTATTAGACAACACCCACGGGTGGGACTATGATCCAACCGTAAACAGTACTTCAGTACTGTAGCACCAGCATACTAACATGCACACAAAGTTGCAAAACATTTGTTAAAGAGGCTAGTTATTTGCATACCTAGACAACACATTGCTGCCAGGTTCAGTCCTGCAAAGCATTACCCAGAATGCAAATAGCAAATGAATCTCTGCACAATCATTCTAGTTACTTAGCTGAAAAAACTATGAAAAGTAATTTTATACCAAAGCTGTTTGGGAAATAAACCCTGTGACCATTTACCAGAACTGACCCTTCACTATAGATATGAGGTAATAAAGCACCTCTCTGGGTTTTGGGTGATGGAATGGTACAGACGCTGAATGGTACAGACAAACCAAAACTGATATTTTAATTTATAATCTTTTCATTACGAATTAAAATATTATGTATTTTAGGGATGGCAGATACTTCCCATTCCCCAGTAGACTGTGTTAAGTATCTTCAATGTTTGTCTGCTTGGTTTTAGCCAGAGCAATGAATCACATTACTCAGCAAATTACACAGGTTTTGCTGGCATACTCTAGTTACTTATAGGTGACAAAACAAAGTAGTACATCAGTTTCTAGTACTCTGTGCCAATATAACACAAACATGTTATATTTAGAGATTTTATTGTAGCTGTATTTAATCTTAAGATTGAAAGCTGCTGAATTTTTTTTTCCTTCACATTTGTCACTTTATCACCATTTTTGACTGGGAATAAAAGGCTAACATTTCGGTTCATTCTCAGTGTTGGTGAAATAGTGTTCAGTTTGGGAGACCTAATTGTTCTTCATACATTTAGTTCTCCTCAGGTTGGTCTCCTTCGCTTCCTCCACCTTCTCTCCTCTTTTGACTGGAAGAACAGCCCTCTAGTGGTCAACCTCAATGGCAAGCTCACAGGTCAGCAATGTTTTAAACGCTGCTTGATTAGGGATTGTTGTGCTCTGAATTTATTTATTCTTTTTTTTTTAAAAAACATCTGTATTCACTATTTGTAGCTGCTGACTACACCGAAATCAAGAATCACTTCATAGCTTCAAGAGACTCTCGCCCTGTTATGTTTATCGCCACTCCGAATGACAAGAATTGCTCCATTTGGACCAAGGAGGGCCCCTCCGTACAAGTAAGTAAAGAAAACATTTATTCAGTTTTGAGTTAGAGATCTGAGCTCGAATGTTTGGATTCATGCAAATACTTCCTTGTAGATGCTTCAGCGTGTGGTGATGGTTGCAGCAGAGAGCCTGCATGTCCTGGAGGCCCAGTTTTTCGACCCAAGCCAAAAACAAGATGTTCGGGTCAGTGCTTTTTGTATTAAAATTACAACTTATCAGGTTTAATCAGTAGTCAGAAATAAGGGATGTAACGGAGGTGGGGATTCACCTACATCAGCTCTAAAATGAATGAAGTTATGTTTTTGTTTCATCAGTCATAAATAAATTCACATTGCTGTTTTATTTTATACATGTCAAAGGTTTCTTTTGTATTTGTGTTCTCTATATTCTTGTGTATCCTGAATCATGCCACATTAACTGATTTGTAGCATGGTGAAATATGTGATGCTTGCTTTAAATTGTTTCCAAAAATTCAAGAAATAAATCATTGTTTCTTTGTATTTCTAGGTGGTTTTCAGGCCCCCTTTGGTGGCCTATGATGTTCTCATCCATCTCAGATCCAAACAGGTCCCCCTTTTAGCCAGTGCGGTGGACCCACCTGCTACCTTCATTCCTCGGGGCACCAAGGATGAGGAAGTACCCAGCTCAGGAGGAGTTTTCCCAGTTGTGGACTTCGATCCTGTGAGATTGTATCTTTCTGAGCTCAGGGTGAGTTACTGCATTGTCCTCCACCCTACATGGCAGCATTATTCAACTCTAGAAAAACATTAGGTGTGTGTGTGCATATATACAGTATATTATTAGAGCTGAAATAGTTTTTTATAATTGTTCTATCAACTATTATTCAAACACCTTTTTTTTGTATAATGCAAAAAAATTGTGTTGCCATGTTGGAATCACTGTTAAGCGTTAAGCATTATATCTTAACTTGCAGTCCTAGTTAGTATTACTGTTGAACCACATCACTGCTCTGTTGATTAACACTATGTTTTGTTTGTTTAGGATGCCTTTGGGGATCTGGCTTTGTTTTTCTATGACCCATATGGAGGAAGGGTGATTGCAGTAGTGTGGAAGCCTAAAGCTTTTGAGCCACAGCCTTTCAAGGTTTGTCAGAAATGTGGTCCCCTCTGTTTTACCTACAGTGTGTCAAAGTGAAATGTAAGAAAAACTAGTTTACTTGTCACCTCTATTAACTTTGTCTTACCTGGTCTCCTTTTAGACCTCTCTGATGAACGCCAGGAGAGTGCAGGAGGCTGGAGATGGAGCCAATACAGTTCCTAATGTAGAGGCGATCGTGCAGGATTTCCAAATCATTGGGGAGGGATTGGTCAACAAAGTGGAACTAAGGACTGAAAAATGGGTTGTCTGAGAGCAACCTGGAGAGCAATTCTGTACCAAGGATTATTTTGTATTTGTTTTCAAATGGCTGGTTTCCCAGATGTACATTAAACCTATTGGGATTAATTGCAGAAGCTTCTTTAAAAATTCTTTTTAGCCCAAGCTAATGTTGGATCTGGACCTGGGAAACTGGCCAAAATGTCTTATTTTATGTATATTTCAACCTGAACTAATGAGAGGAAAATTAAGTGTTTAATGTTTTTATGAAAACAAATAATAATTGATCATTCTAAGATGACAATCATTTCCTGTGGCAACTTTTGTTCCTCCTTTTAAAGGGCATTTTTTTTTCAAAATTTGGATGTTAAGTCATCCAAGGTGGTTTATGTGAGCCTTGCTGTAACAAAGAAACTGGCAGTGTCTGTTGGTGGCGTTTAAAGAATAAGTGCAAATGTCTCATATGTGGAACACAGCATGGTGTGACCAACATGAAACTGTTGTCGCATTTAACATATTCACCAAGCGAAGCACCTGCATCTAGGAACACAACACCCAGGGAGCAATGTGTGGAGACTGTACCTTACTCTGCAGTACAGCAGTGGTGCCATTGTCAGTCCTGGGTTTCGAACCCACCACCTTCTGATTGCAAGGGCAACTCCCTAAACACCAGGCCACCAGCTGCCTCAATTTACAATTTGCAAAAGTTACCGTGAAAAAATGTAAAAGTTCTTTGAAAGTGTACTGCATTGTATCTGAGACATTGTTTTAAAGCTTTCAAGGTAAGGCTTTGGCATGTTTTTGCGTTTGGCAACTTATTTTTGACATATTACTGACAGCGGAGTGCTGTGTAAATTAAAGCTCGATTCAAATCAAAGATAGGAAAGGAAACGCCGAACACTGGTTTACTGTTCTTGCGAAAAGGGTTCAGTGGCGTCGCAGAACACAAAACTACCCGCGGATTTAGCAAAGAAAGAGGTGGAAGGCCAGTCCTGGCCGTTAGATGGCACTAGAGATGTTTATGAACGACCTTTGGAGGATAAGGCAGCCGCGTGATTATGGGGAGAACTCTGAAAGCACGGGTGGGACTAGTTTCAGACACTGGATGTGGAATAAGTAAGAAGCGTCGTGACCATTGAGAAATGCGGTTTACAGGAGTTTTATTCTGTCGATGAAGCCCAGCCAGAAATGAGAAGAGGAGTGAAAGACTGGTGCTAGTGTTCTCTTCGAAAAGTGCAGCACTGTCCACAAGCCTGCACCACCATGAACACAATCTCGCTCCTTCACGTCTTCCAGCTGCAGGCAGCCTTCCTGTACATGACCAGCACAGCAGACCACAGACCAAACATAGTGATGGTCATGTCTGATGCATTTGTAAGTGTGTTTTATGACTTATTGGAGCTGCAGGATGTGAAGGCAATATTAGTACTGCGATTAAACTGCTACAAATTGCGCTTGCGATACCTTACAATATATTAAATGACCCCTTGTAATCACTTTCTGTAATTTAAAGGGCTTAAAAGTCTTAATGTCAGTTTCACTTTCGCCAACCATACATATGGGAACTAGGCTGCAACGTCTGCCTATTTTAAAATAATAGTTTTTGAGATGTCCAAAACAAACACCGACGTGTACACTATTTGGACAAATGTATTGGAACACGACTGCTTTTTTGGGTTTGGGCTAGGCCCCTTACCTCCTGTGAAGGACATTCTTAATGCTTCAGGGCGCCAAGACAGTTTGGTCAATGCCATGCTTCCAACTTTGTGGACAGTTTGGGGAAGAATCTTTTCTGTGTCCCAGTGCACAAAGCAAGGTCCAAAGACATGGTTGGGAGAGTTTGGTGTGGAAGAACTTGACTGGCCAGCAAAAAAACTCAAACCCATCCATCACCTGAGGGATGGGCTGGAATGGAGATTGCGAGCCAGGCTTTCTCATCCAACAACACACCAGACCTCTTAAATGCTTTACAGCATGAACGGACACAAATGTCACCATAGAAACTCCAAAATCTTGTGGAAAGCCTTCCAAGAAGAGTGAAGGCTGTTATATCTGCAAAGGGGGGGGGACCAACTCCATATTAATGTTCATGTACTTGAATGCAGTGTCATTATTAAGTCATTGTAGGTGTAATGGTT
>JBBPDH010000037.1:5469776-5480490 GCA_037974565.1 Clupeocharax schoutedeni
GGGGGGGACCAACTCCATATTAATGTTCATGTACTTGAATGCAGTGTCATTATTAAGTCATTGTAGGTGTAATGGTTGGGCGACCCATATAATCACTTTTCTGGATTCCAAAAAAATGTAAAAACCTGTATTACCAAAGTTTCAAAATGAACCTTCACCAATACAGTAACTGTGGCGAATAAAGGCAATATATTTTGCAGCAATATATAATATCACAAAAACATATCAAAGATCAATATGAGCAAAAGGTTCATGGTATTTTGTGTAATATTATCTTTCCTATAAAGTGTGCCTTAGCAGAAGAAAAACAAGCTATCTATAAAGCATCTGAGTAGAGGTGGGTAGGGCACCATAAAAAAAATGTGCTTCCCAATATAGTTCTCAGTGTCAACTTAAATGCTGTAACATAACCTGAAAATTTGTTATACCAGGTAAATGAGTGAGTGACCTACAGAACTGCAGGGAAACAATTGATACAGTGGTTCCCACCTATTCTGCACTTTTACCCTGCTTTTACATGTCCTCCTCAGCCAGAAAAGCCTTATTAATTAGATGATTGGTTGGATCAGTTGTGTTGGGAGAATGCAAAACACTAAAATGTGCTGATCAGGCCCTACAAGACTATGGCTGGGAAACACTGGTTTAGTACTTCCAGCATCTGTCACCACAAATTTCGACATGAATGCACTTCTTTCATGTTAAAATAGTGAGAGCTGACTAATAATAATGAAATTAAAACTTAAATTATTATTCATGGTTATTACTCAATATTACTTAACACAGTGGTTGGAAGTAACTATCAACCATTAACTATTAACTATTAAGTTAATTAACTATTAAGTATTACCATTTAAAAACGCTCAAGTAAGTGTGAATTACTTGTTTTTTCTCCTGCGGAAGCTGGAAATAATGATAATGTTGTCTTTCCTTGAGTTTGTTTATGTGTCTTGCAGGATGGGAGATTAACCTTTCCTCCAGGGAATAAAGTCGTCCAGCTACCATTCATTAACTATATCAGACAGATGGGTGCTGTTTTCCTCAATTCATACACCAACTCTCCTATATGCTGTCCTTCAAGGGCAGGTACAGTACAGGACACTGATGGAAGTGCATTATACCCACAGGTTTCATAGACATGGGTTAAACTTCTCTTGGACTGATTGGCGATTATCTACTGAAAATGATCTACTCAAAATTGTTTTTAGTCTAATGAACCAGCAAAATTCTTAGACTTACATACTAATCATTACTGAATTTGTGCACTGAGCTGTATGTTAGAAATAAATTGTCCCAGTGTAGCAATGCAACACAACATTCATGTTAGTGCAATACATTTCTTTGTTGGCAGCCATGTGGAGTGGACATTTTGTCCATTTAATCGAGGCCTGGAACAATTACAAATGTCTCACTCCCAATGCAACAACATGGATGGACCATCTACAAAAAGCTGGGTATCACACCCACAGCATGGGGAAGTTAGACTACATGTCCGGAAGCCACTCTGTCAGGTGACTAGAGTAAAATTCATTACTCATAATTGAGGATGTAAGTTCACTTTGCAGTAGCTATGTGAGCACTGTACATTGTTACAGAATAAAACTCTGACCATAATATGCCAAAAATCTTTAATAGTTGTTGATTGTTGCAAGTCAAGTTACATCAATTAATTTTTGATTAATCAATTAGTTTTATGATTGTGTTTTATTTGGAGTGATTCAAGCATACCCTTATAAATACGGATCCAAATGGGAACCAATTTCTGTTTTGCTTTTTCGGTTCTGCATGTCGGTTCCTGAACACTATATGTAGTTCGTACGGAGATGCTTGGCTTATCTACCTGGACCTGTTTTAGGTGAATGCCTCATACATCAGTGTACTCATATTTATTTATGTTGTAGTTAGCATTTTTGGCCCATTGCTGCTGGAACATTTTAAAGGGCAGCTGGTGGCCTAATAGTTAAGGCATTCGCCCTGTGATCAGAAAGTCCAGGTTCGATTCCCAAGACCGCAAGGTACCCTGAGCAAGGTACCGTCACCACACATTGCTCCACGGGCGCCGTGTTCGTAGCTGCCCCCTGCTTCACTTGGTGAATGGTTTAAATGCAGAGAAAGAATTTCGTGCTGTTCACACTGTGTGCTGTGGTGTGTTCACGTATGACCAGATTGTCACTTTCACTTAAATGTTCAGAAAAAATGTGATTTAAATGAACTAAAGTTTTTTTCTTTTTTTTTTGGTTGTTCATTTATGGAATCGAAAATTGGGAATCGATAAGAACAGGAATCTATAAGCAGAATTAGAATTGATCAAACAATACCCAACCCTACATGTAAAACTGTAGTGCAGTATGTTAAAGAAACAACTAAAGGGAAAACAGTTGATAAAGGTGACATAGTAAAGCAACGACCAATTACCCTCCAGTTACTGCAGTTATATTGCTGTTGTTTGCTGGCTCTTTATAACTGGTCTAACTATGAGTGCAGTTGTTCAGTGTTATAGCATGTCTAGGTATACATATGATATACTAGAAAATTGCTACATAATTTATAAATGTATACCATGAAACATTGTCTCATTTCTCATCCCTAATTTTTTTTTCTCCATCCAATCACCACTCTGCAGCAATCGCGTGGAAGCGTGGACCAGAGAGGTGTCGTTTCTCTTGAGGCAAGAGGGTCGTCCAGTGAGAGACTTGGTGGGTGATGCTTCTACAGTAAGGGTCATGTCCAAAGACTGGAACACCACTGACAGAGCAGCACAGTGGATCAGGAAGAGTGCTACAGCTCTATCACAGCCCTTTGCTCTGTACCTGGGGCTGAATCTACCCCACCCCTACCGCACAGAGGCCCTGGGCCCCACTGCTGGAGGCTCCACATTCCGTACCTCCCCCTACTGGCTCAAACAGGCAGGTTACTGCACACTGATGTAAATACCAAAATCAGAGTTGATGAAGTAAAGAATACCAAAATGAGAGTTAATGAGGTGATCCAGTACTGTTCAGTAATTAATAGTATAGAACAACATGTTGGGTTGCATGTGTACCGTCTTCAGGAACTGAGATTGATTGATCAATAACTCTTAATATAAAACATTTTTTATCTCAAAGGTCTCCCTTGATCAGGTTTCAGTGCCGAAGTGGTTGCCATTTTCAGAAATGCATCCTGTGGATTATTATTCTACTTTCACTAAAAACTGCAGTGGAAACTTCTCTGAGCAAGAGATCAAAGACATCAGAGCCTTTTATTACGCTATGTGTGCTGAAACGGACGGAATGCTTGGTGAGTTGGATCCAGTTGCGTGTTTCATGCTCTTATTCTTACGCTTTGTGCAGCGGTATGCAATTTCTGCACCTAGAATGGAATATAATGTCACTCTATTACAGGTGAAGTGATCGCCGCACTTAGAGATACAGACCTACTGAACAACACAGTGTTGCTGTTCACCTCTGATCACGGGGACCTGGCCATGGAGCATAGGCAGTTCTATAAAATGTCCATGTTTGAGGGCAGCTCCCATGTACCATTACTTATGATGGGGCCAGGTGTTAAGACTGGCCTTGAGATAAGTTTGCACGTCTCACTCGTAGACCTTTTTCCTTCAATGCTTGGTAAGTTGCCAATCATTCATCATAGTTTTGGTAGTTTAGTGTTGTGGCTGTTACAGCTGCTGTTGATGTAGTTTGGTCAGAAAATAAATGTGCATGTTAACCATCACCCCAGTATTACTTGCTTGGCTAAGTGATGTTTGTGGTAAAAATGTGTATTTTCAGATATAGCAGGTGTTCAAATCCCAGAAGGCCTGAGTGGTCACTCTCTGATGCCTCTGGCCTCCCAGGCTAGTAAGCACTCCTCTCACCCTGGCTGGGTATTTGGTGAATACCATGGTTGCAATGCAAATGCCTCCACTTACATGCTGAGGAAGGGCCCATGGAAGTACATCACCTATTCAGATGGCTTGAGTGTCCCTCCACAACTCTTTGGTGAGCTACCAGTCATATTCCTTACAAACCGTATTGTATATGGAGGGACTGAAATAATGTATGTAAACCAAAATCCAGAGTCAGCACAATTTAGAAGGGAGTTTTTTGGTATTTTTTGAATAGAATTTTAGCATTCTAACCACAATAAGCTCAGTTGTTTATCCTTAGATCTTTGTATGTTTTGAGTCAAATTAGCACAATCTTATATAGACAGTGCTTACATTGTTTTCATTTTCTGATTCTTATTTTAATTTGAATTCCACTCAAACCTTCTGCCACAAATGTATCTTCCTATACTAACTCCATATACTGGGTTAATGTAACACAATAATTGTATTATGGCTACATTAATGCTGTGTTATCCCCATCCAATCAGACTTGTCCAAGGATAAAGCAGAGCTGCACAACGTGGCCTTCCGTTACCCCGGTGTGTGTCAGCAACTGAATAAGCTCCTGCACTCTGTAGTGGACTACCCTACTGTCTCCAAGGCTGTCCAGCGCTACAACAAGCAGCAGTTTGTGGCATGGAAGCACAGCCTTGAAAACAATTACACGCAGGTCATTGCCAACCTGCGCTGGCACATAGACTGGCAAAAGGATGCACAGTACAATGAGAAAGCTGTGGAGGATTGGCTTAGAGGGTCAGAATGACCTAATACTGCTGCAACCACTAACACAAAAGAAAAACAAGAGGGAAAGCCTGCTGCCAGAAATGCAAATGTTTTTCCTGTCTTGCACAGTATGTGACTGAAGCTGTAAATACAGAACTGAGAGTCTGGAAATGCTTAAGCGTGCATGCAGTCTGGGACTGCTGCCACTGGAACTAGATAAAAGTGAACAATGCTGTATCTTTACTCTAAATTAAACTATTTTCTAGAAATTAGTGCAGACAACCCTGTTAAATTATAAATTGTTAACATTTTACAAGTGATTATATCTCAGTTGTGGAAAGCTACAGCTCTAAATCCACACTGGCTTGATATCTGAAGAGAACTATAGAAATATAGAACTACAAAGAAATGTTACATGTATGAACTAGTTCTAATGTAATGTATGATTAAAGGTTATGGATACAAGTACAGATTACTGCTGAATTGATTGAGAGAAAATAGAATGTGTGCAAATTCAATTCTTACATGTAAGAAGGTTTATATTCTTCAAGAGAACGTCTGCTGATTTATTTTACATTCTAGAGTAATATGCCAATATTGCAGTATTGTGACGCCCTTGACCATCAGGGACTTAAATGACATTACATTCAAATGCATAGGAACACCCCCCCCCTTTTTTTTTTTTTTGCTGCTCCCCCCACTTTTTGGAAGACTTTCCACAAAATTTCGTTTCTGTGGGTGAGAGAGTGCATTTATGAGATCAGGGCATTGATGTTGGACAAGAAGATCTGTCATGCAATCTGTTCCAGTTCACCCAAAAGGTGTTGGTTGGAGTTGAGGTCAGGGCTGTGTGCGGGCCAGTCAAGTTCTTCCACACTGAACCCATCCAACCACATCTTTACAGACCTTGCTTTGTGGACTGGGGCACAGTCATGCTGGAATAGAAAAAAACATCTTCCCCGAACTGTGTCCAAAAATGGAGGCATCACGTTGTTCTAAATGTCTTGATATGCTGAAGCCCCCTTCACTAGAAGTAAACCCTTAAAAACAGGTGTGTCCTAATAATTTTGTCCATATTGTCAGTATTAGTGTGGTTTCGCGCACGCGCGAAAGGGGGCGGCCGTCGAATCAAAACTTTTTCCTCGTGAGGGAGGATAAACAGACGCAGCTAGTCGGAGTATGAAGTCGGATCAGAACAAGATTCGAATTTGATGGAAATACAGAGAAAGGACGTGTTTATCTGTAATAAGTCTATGAAAATTCTTGAGTTGCCTTAGTCTACGTTGTGTTTGCTGTGTTGGTGCTGTTCAGGATTGGAGAGAAACTCAGCAAGCCTGTGAAGGGGGAGGAACCGTCTCCAACTTACTTTCAGGACTGGATGTAATTTTTCTCAGTAGTGGAGAAACGTCGTGCGTCGTTACATAGACAATAAAGTCCTCGAAATAGTTTGCTGTCGTTGTCATGTGTTCGAGCTAGTCGTCGGGCAGGCAGGAGTCACCGAACATTCTCCAGACCTTTTTAAAGCTGAATTGTGGGTTTCGTACATGACAAATCATCTCAAAAAAGGGAAAGAGACGCTGCTAAACTAGCCCGAGGTCACGACGTGACTCATGTCGTATCAGACTTCGTCTTCATCGAACTCTGATGAAGATGTGGACCCTGAATCGGAGCAGACGGATGAGCTGGTTGGGATCCTCAGCAAGGTAAACAAACCCAAACAGCCGCTCTTCCTCAGGAGGCTTACACTGAAAACACTTCTTATTTAAGCCTAAACCTGGAAATAAAGTACTTTAACGTGTTTTCGGTTGGTTTTGTTTTGTTTACGTACACTATGTGGACAAAAGTATTGGGACACACCTGTTTTGCAGGGTTTGCGTTAGGCCCCTTATTTCTAGTGAAGGGCAATCTTACATTTTCAGCATACCAAGAAATTTTGGACAACGCCATGCTTCCAAGTTTGTGGACACCGCTTTTGGAGTCTCTTCATTCTAGCATGACTGCTAGGTATATAAAGACATGCTTGTATGAATTCATCCATCCAACACCTTTGGGATAACCTGGGACGGAGATTGCGAGTCGGGCCTTCTCGTCCTTTTCGTCATCATACCTGCACTACAGAATTAATGGGCACAAATTCCCACACAAACACTAAAATCTTGTGGAAAGCCTTCCAAGAAGAGTGGAAGCTGTTATAGCTGCAAAGGCATGACCAACTGCATATTAAAGTCTATGTACTTGAATGCAGTCCCTGTTGGTGTAATAGAAAGGCTTCCCAAAACCTTTGTCCACATAGAGTATACACTGAGGTTGGTCGTTTTTCATAGTTTTCTTTGCTATGTAGCTTCTAATGTGCTCATGATCCTCCAGAGTGATGTCATCAAGGCTTCAGATGTGCAATGCATTAATGTAATGAGAAAAGACAAAAGTATTGGGATGCCTGACCATGCCACCAATAATGGCATTGCTATAAAATACACAGACTTTACTATGGAGTTGGTCCCCGTTTGCAGCTATAACTGCTTTTACTCTTCTTTGAAGGCAGTGTTTGTGTGCAAATTTGTTCCAATTAATTCTGTAGAGCATGTACAAGGTCAGGGACTGATGTTGAAGTGGCTTCGCTCTCAAGCCAAGTTTATTCCAAAGGTTGAGGTCGGGGCTCTGTGTAGGCCAATCAGTTTCTTCCACATCCAACCATGTTATGGACCTTGCTTCTAGCCACGGTGGATTAGAAAAGGACCTTCCTCAAACTGTGCCCACAAAGTTGGATGCATGGCATTATCCAATGTCTTGGTATGCTGAAGCATTAAAAAGCCCTTCACTGGGAGTAAGGGACTAGCTCAAACCCTGAAAAACAGGTGTGTCCCAATACTTTTATCTTTGTGTAAGTGGAGTACTTCTGAAAAGATGAAAAACATACAGTTGGCTTTTAAAATTTTTGTAACAAAAAAATTTTAATACAGTTTGTCTTGTGCTTTTACAGTGGACCAACTACATCCATGGGTGGCAGGACCGCTGGGTAGTGCTGAAGAACAACACCTTGAGCTACTACAGGTCAGAAGATGAGAGGGAGTATGGATGCAGGGGCTCGCTATGTCTCAGCAAGGCTGTCATCACAGTAAGGCCGCCTTAGTGACTTCACACCTGACACACAGTGACTTAACCTGTCAAACGAGTGTCACGTTCCTCAAGTCAGGCTGATGGAACATTCTATTGTATTACATGACATAATATATGAGACCTTAAAACATGGCTCTTTCAATAAACATCACAGAAAAACCTGTTAAAAAAATAAACCCATGCTAATGTCCACAGTCAGCAGCCATTCTCGTCCGACATGTTTTAGGAAGCTACCTTATTTTAACCATGAGAGAGAGATAGGGCGAGGAAAGCAGGCATGAAAGGGAGGGAGTGTTCTCCACAGTCTTGTTTGAACAGGCACAGCTTGCTGCCTTTCAGTAAATCCCCAAAATGGTTTTGACTCGATACACTGCTCTTTTGTTGCGTTACCTGAAGTATGCGGAAATAGGTAAGTGGAACAGAATACACGTGGAAGAGGATTTGGCATGGCTTCTCCAGTATAAAAGTTCACCTGCTTTACTTACATTGTCTCAGATAACATGCACTTTGGTTAACAGGTATGTTATGTTTGTAATGGGGCTGTTAATCGTATTTTTAGCACCACTTATATGTATCTTGTATTTTTTGTAAAAATAGAAGTTGAAAAAGTAAATACTTCAAATTATTTTCTATGTGTATTCTGTTCCATTCTCCATTTGACTATATGATGGGTTTATTTATTTACCTTTTTATGGGCATTATTTAGAATCAGGCTGCCACGTACATTATTCAACTTGTTCACCTCATTAAAAAAAAAAACACGGTCTAAAACAGGGGTCACCAACCTGTGTCTTCTCTGTGAATAGTTGGACAGATTCTGTCTTACAATAAGAAACCAAGGCTATTTATGTGCATATTTATCCATTTATAATGTAATATTTTAGAATCCTTGGAATCCAATTATTTGTTTCATATAACTAATAGTCAAAATAATTGATAAATTCCACCAGTACTAATATAATCGATTGTAATAGGCCTATTTCAGTGTTTTAAGCTTTAGACAAATGCTGCAAAATACACTAAAGACTCCACTCTACACTAAAATTGATGGGGTCTCTGCAAAAATCCTTGGCAGTGTAAACAACATGACATGGTTGATTCATTAAAACATTTGTTTCGCTGCCCCCCCATCAATATTATGCTTCTTATCCATCCCTAACCCTCCCCCTATAAAATAGTGTATTTTATTTATTATTGCCTGTAGCCCCATCAACAGATACTTCCTTTTATGTCTTTTGCCAGCGTCGAGCCACAGCTGATATAATGTTGCAGACCTTGTATTTCCCACACTGGTTGCAATACAAATGATCTTTCCAGAGTTAACGTTTCGTCTCAGCTGAGAAAACCCACAGTTAAAGTAGCCACTGTGGTTGCATTGTTCTGTTTCAGAAATATCTTCATCAGGGTAGCAGACCATAACAGGGAGAACAGTCCAGCATGCACAGGCTGCATGAAAGAGCTGAGTGAGCTGAAGTTTTATTGAGTGTGTGAGGTCATTCCCCTACAGCAGCTCAGCTCTGAACAGAGAGGCCAACTTTATTGACTGCAATCAGAAGTCAAGAACAATCTGAGTAGAAGAATTTGGTCAAGGTCTGTAGTGTATGAAGCAAGTTAACACTAGAAAGTGCAACCTGGAAATAATCCAAGAGTAACTAGGATTTCATCCATGTATTTTGTTGTGTTGTACAAAACGTGATGGCTATGGCAATTATTTAATAAATTATATAGTTGTTGTATAAAAGATACTACACTTGTTTGAGCGGGATGAACAAACAAAAGGTCATATGAGTGTACAAATGTTAGTTTTGCTCATCAGTGTTGACCGAAAGCTACCAGTCAACTGGCAAAGAAATAAAACCGATCTTTTGGAAATATGATAAACAGCTATAAGTTTCTCCCAGACTTTCCATCTATGTCTTCATATGTTATTGATAAAATTAAATAACGTTTCTCTAAAGATCTGTCTGTAAAGTTGTGAGATAACAGTTAATGCCTTGAATCTAGGAAAACCTGTTTAGTGTCTAGCGGGATTTAAAATGAAAATTAACTTTAAGGTTCCAGTAAGCACTGATTGCACAAGTCAACAGGTCAAAGTCATCAGAGATAAGTTTAGGTTTAGGTTTTGTAGTGGTTTTCATGCTGATTTCAAATGATTGATGATTGTTGGTATAATTAGCATATAATAATCATATGTTGACTGATCCTGATCATTATATCTATGCGCCTATCTCAATGAAAATAAGTGTGTCATGGTTTCTGATGATTACAATTTATTTTGTTGACCTGTGTTATTTTAATTTGAGAGCTAACCATGTAGGAACCATGTAGAAATTGTGTCACAGTATGTTAAAACATCGCGGACAAGTTTTGTTTGGTCTTAAATTGCCTGACCAACTAAGAAATCCTGATTTGTGAAATACTTTCCTGAAACAGTGATTAAACAAAGGTTAGTTAAGTAGTTGGAGTCTAAAGAGTGTACTTGGAGTGTACATGACGAGTGAGCTGTATGATCAGCTGCCATGAATGACCCCTTTCATGATTCAGCTCTGATTTAGGGCTTCCAAGTCTTCAGTACAATAATGCAAGTATATAAAGGGTTTTATGTTAAAATGCATGATGAATGTTTTTCTTTTTCATGAATTAGTATTGACATTTCTTGTAATGCCCACTCCTAACATGGTTAGGACTGAGATTAACAATGTATATCATATGCATAGTTTATTACAGAATTAATGTAATGAATAATAAAAACAAAGTGGATTAAAACCCTTTATATGAGGGTGGCTGGTTGTCTGGTGGTTAGGGAGTTGACCCTGTGATCAGAAGATTGTGAGTTTGAATCCCAGGACTGCCAGAGGCACCACCGAGGTACCCTTGAGCAAAGTAAGTCCGAACACCCTACTTTCCGGGCGCTGCATCACTGGCTGCCCAATGCTTCACTCAGGGGAACGGGTTAAATGCAGAGGACTCAAGTAATTTACTCCATCAATCAAAATAGTATGTGAAATA
>JBBPDH010000037.1:5492492-5506341 GCA_037974565.1 Clupeocharax schoutedeni
GTGTGTGTGTGTGTGTGTGTGTGTGTGTGTATGTGTGTGTGTGTGTGAGAGAGAGACTGTGTGTGTGTTTGAGTGTGTCTGAGTGTGTGAGTGATTATTAATCTGTTGTGCATACCCATGTTTGTTTAGTTACTCACTTTGACGTGTACAGGCAAATCATCCTTGGTCTGTTTTTTTTTTCTTTAAGGTTTACAGAAGAGAGGTGGAAGAAAATGGTGTTGTGCTAGACCCTCTAAAAGCCACTCATTCCGTTAAAGGGGTCACAGGGCACGAGGTCTGTCATTACTTTTGGGACACAGCCTATCGGAACGACTGGGAGAGTGAGTAACTCAGTCATAATCTATCAAAATGCTAATACTCAAAATTGAGCTCCACTTAAATTTAACTTATGTTTTCTCCCCCCCACCCCAGCAACTGTTGAACATTTTAATTTGGTGGAGACATTGTCAGACAAAGCAGTAATTATTTACCAAACTCATAAGGTACAGTTAAAGCCTGTCCATTTAAAAAAAAATCAAAAATAAGTTAATTTGGAGTAAAAGCCTAAGGCCTACCTCTATGTACATTTTTCACTCATTCTGTATTTTCTCTTGATCCTATTATAGAGGGTGTGGCCTGCTTCTCAAAGGGATGTCCTGTATTTGTCAGTTATGCGCAAAATTCTCTCTAACAATGAGAACGAGCCAAATACGTGGCTCGTGTGCAACTTCTCTGTAGATCATGACAGTTATCCAGTAAGTGGCCTCTTTTTGTACTTCTGCGTTTTTAGCATGTACAACATTAGCTTTGTGAGTATATTTTTAAGCAGTTGAATGCTGAAATCAATTTGTTGTGTCTTTTGTTAATCTTCCATGTGTTTTTTCAGCCTACTAACAGGTGTATCCGTGCAAAAATCAATGTTGCCATGATCTGTCAGACTCTAGTGAGCCCACCAGAGGGCAACAAAGAGATTAGCAGAGACAATATCGTCTGTAAAATCACATATGTAGCCAATGGTGAGTAACTGTTGTCATATACAGCTGTTTAATCTAAAATAATCCAGTTCTCTGTTACAATATAAACACAAATTGTACTTAATTCTCAGTTAATCCAGGTGGATGGGCACCAGCGTCTGTCTTGAGGGCAGTGGCCAAGCGAGAGTATCCTAAGTTCTTGAAGCGTTTCACATCATACGTTCAAGACAAGACCAGCCCCAATGCAATCCTCTTTTAAAACAGGTAATCAGTTACAAACAGGTGTATAGATAATCAAACCTTATGTAAATAGCACCTTTCAAGCACACAAGTGTAATTCAAAATGCGTTACAGACTGAAGTTGGCTTTATCTGAGAAAAACTTTAATACAACCAGAGAAGCTTAAACTTTTTTTTTGCCTTTTAATGCCTTTTAATACCCACTTTTACTACACCAATGCTCTTTTTTTGCTCATGGGCTTTTTTGTAATATATAGTGCCAGGGAGAGATATATAGTTAACCGTTATAGTTATCATCACATGACCAGCATTTACTTTGGTCTCATCTCGTTTTTGTCACGTGATAAATGTTCATCGATGACAATACTTCGTCATAATTAACTAACCTCAACTCCATCCAACATCTTTGAGATGAACTGGAGCAGAGATTGCAAGCCAGGCTACATAAACCTTATACAGAATGAATGTGGTGCTAAATACCCACAGAAAAGCCTTCCAAGAAGACTGGAGGCTGTTATAGCTGCAAACGGAGAACCAACTCTATATTAAAGTCTATATATTTGAACGCAATGTCACAAAGTAATGGTCAGGTGTCTCGATACTTTTATCCATAATATGTTTGTGAAATAAAAATTTTATAGTGTTGTGAATACAATAATATTTCATGTTTCTCTAACAATAAAGTACATGCAGTTTGAAGCTTAGTGCTGCCTCACCATCTATGTGGCCATGTCATATGAGAGTGACCGACTTTTTCTTTTTTTGCTTATGTATTAAGGACAAATGCCATTACACAGAGATTTTGGTTCACACGATTTTCATATATTTTAGGTTGTTTCCCCTGTGGTGTGCACCAACCTGCCATAAACACATCCATGTAAGAGGCCTTATTCCTGAAGAGCTTAAATCACAATGCTGTGGCAACCAACCTAAAAGTTCTGAAACCTACATTACCAGACCCCTTTTTAATCCAACAGTCATATCGATTACAGTGTCTGATAGAAATCACAACAGGAAGGTAATTGGCATGGATATAGTGTTGAGACTTGAAGAGCCTGTGACTTAAAGACAAAAGGCTTTTACTATTGAGCAATGATTGCACGTTCAGTTAGAATCCTTATTCATGTTCGGGAGGCTACAGGTTGATTTTTTTTTTCTTCATTGTTTAAAGTGTTTACTTACATTTTTGTAAATATTTTGTATTAGTTTTACTTGCACATTGTTTAACTATTCTCCTTATGAAAAATAAAACACTATAAACTTGAATGCCTTTAATGAAAAGCCTTCTCAGTTATAGCTGAGCTTTCTTGCTGGCCTTGTTCATGATTTACCTCAGTGCGGTGTCATTTTTCTGCTTTGATGGATAGAGAAGGTAAAAAGAAAAGCTTTAACTTAACAAATCCTTTGTATTCAATGTCTTATAACGTTGTGTTTATAGTGTTATAATATTTATAACTGATAGAATCCGAATGAAAAAGGATGTATGTGGAATCTAGAGGCTGAAGACAGCAAGAACCTGGATGGTGCTCAGATTAATTGGGTTGCCACATATTGGCACTTGTGTATTCAAGGAAGTTTAAAAACAAGTGTGTTGAAAATTTTACCACGTTTTTTCTGGGCTACTCTTGTTCTGTGCAAAGCATAAACCAGAATTTTACCAGATGTGGATATAGAAGAAATTTTGTAGGATTAAATGGGACTTGTAGTGCTAATTTGTCAATCTTTGTCATTCTTACTTGATAAAATTAATTGAAACCTCTTATAGTTTTTGTAAAATATTTCTCACTGCCTGAATTTTGAGTTTATCATATTTTTTGTTGTTTTTTTTTAACCACAGAGACTGATATTTGCACTAATAGCATTACTTTACAATCAAATGACATTTGATGTATCTGTGAAAAATAAACGGTGAACGGTTTTAATGGTACTTTTCAAAGGGACCCCACAGCTAGTAGTTATTGTTCTTATTAACATCTACCATTACGATTTCAAAAATGCTTTTTAGAGAATGTAATTTGTGGATACGCAGCAAACAATGTTCTGTTTTGTTTTGCTTTGTGTTTTTTACTTGTGTATACAGTGCCCTGAGATGATTAAATCAAGATCCGGATTTTAGAAAACTGTTTCCAGATATCTTGTTTCATTTGCATTACTTACAGTTTCATGTAGCATAATTTAACAATCACAGCCAAGAAAAGAGAATGTTTAACGTATAAAAGACCCAGCAATCTACATTGTAGACTAAATCTGGATTTTTATTGAATATTTTAAAAAAAATTTGGATGAAACTAATGGTATTAAGGTACAATAGACCAATTTATGTACATTTGCTTTGATTTTATTGCAGCTTAAACAAAGCTTTCTAGGTAATTATAATTATTCTTCACCATCTATACTGGTGTATATCTAGATTGTCATTCTGGACACAGTTATATTTTAATTTCATTTATTCAGTTGGTTTGAAAATGAGGTTGAACAAGAAAAGCAAATTATGTTAATTTTACATGTTTGTCTGTGTCCAAACATGTGCAATAGTTGATTTTTATATAATTTCTCAGCCTGTTAACCTTGAAGGAGCATTAAAAACCTTTTTCAAAACTAGCCTCACATCAGTCATGGTCATGCAGGGCCCTAATGATCACAAAGTCAGCCAAACCTTTTATCGATACCCGCTCCATGTGCAAGAGATAATGATGGTGCCATACAGGAGATTAGCCTTGGAGAGGAGTGACACTGCTAACCCAGATTAACGTATGTGTGTGGGAGAGGGAAAGGGAGAGAGTAAAGCACTCTACATCCTTTTTGCAGCTCTGGCCGGAGCCTCGTTGACGGTCAGCCAATCAGCTGTCACTAACCTGGTGAGATGTGATGCAGAGTCGTCTGATTGGCTGGTCCACACTCTGGTGAGGCTAGTGTCTGCTGACGTTGCCTCATGAGAACTCTTTAAACATCTCACCAACCTCACACATACAAATGGCCTCAGTAACCTCTTGCTTCTTTAAAAAAAGAGCTGTTTTTGTTGACCTCAAGCTTTCAATTTTATCTGACCATGTTACTGCTAGTATATAACGTCTTACTGATCCTTTACATTTGTAAATTAACCAGTAAAGGTATATCTTTCCATAGCTTATTTTAAGCAGATCCTGTTCATTTTGGATTTTAACTTCTCTTGGCAATAGTAAGCGTATTTTCCTTGCTGCAAATGAGATTTCCCCACATATTGATCAACCAGGACACATGAACTTCATGAATATTATGTAAATTTCATATTTTGGTGGATGATACATTTTATTCATCTGAAGCTTGTTCAGTGATTTCAATTTTACCTGCAGAATTTAATCAAAAGGTGTCAGTCATATCAGAACACACACAGTGGAAATGTTTGCGTTCCAGATTTGCTTTATTACAAAAAATATACAAAACTCTTTCAATTCATACCTTTGATACCTCTGAAAAATGCAGCAGTCTCTCTTCCGAATATGGCATTTGAAAAGAGGCCACGTGAACAAAGGTAGGCTCTGAATTTTAGATTACTTCCATGTGTAGACAAAGCAAAACCATTAAATGCTAAAGTTGATGCAGTGACAAAAACACAGAAGGTGGCATGTGAAGTACATATACAGTGTGAATGTATTTACACATACAGAAGCAATTGCAGCAACATCTGACTCGCAAGTCATTCAGGCTGTTCTAGCACCTTTGTGAAATAGTTGTACCCTTGCAGTCTTGTATTCATTATCAGCATGTGTACTTATTCCCATATCTATGAAACCAACATTCACTCAGAGAATAACTGAGAAAGTCCACAGAAGGCTGCATTTGGCAATTATACATTCATTTGAACATTCTACCACAAAAGGATCTAGAGAATCATAGCTTTTATTCCATGTATTCCCTACCCTGTTCTCATTCAACTATAAGTGACATACTAACAAAAATATGCCCTGTTTTGTTTTTTAAATAGAGGGTGAAATGTGAAAAAGAAATAAATTACAATGTGTGCATCCAACAAATACTGAAGGCATTAGATACAGCAGTTTTTTTAAGATATGTAAGTAAAATGTCAGAATGGTACAGTGTACAGTCTGGCTTCAGCAGTCTTTGAGATGATTTGGCAACAGCGCTCTACAGATGACAATGAAAACTCTTCACTGTCGGAATGGGAAGCAATTCTGTAGTCTGTAAAATCCTCTTCAGTAAAAGAAATTGACAT
Source organism: Clupeocharax schoutedeni (assembly GCA_037974565.1). Taxonomy (NCBI): domain Eukaryota; kingdom Metazoa; phylum Chordata; class Actinopteri; order Characiformes; family Alestidae; genus Clupeocharax; species Clupeocharax schoutedeni. The sequence continues at coordinate 5,497,898 of JBBPDH010000037.1, forward strand.
GTTTCTCAAGGGTGTAGTCTCCTTCTCCTTAAACTGCAGTGTCTTCCGCACTTTAGACCTCGTCTCTCAGTTTCTGATTGGTTCTCAAGATGCTTGCTTCGTGCAAGTTCCTGCGGCATCCTGCAAATTTACTTTTGACCTAAAAAGCAATATTTACAACAGGACTTCAGTTTGTGGATCATTTTTGATTGACCATTCAATTCAATAACCACCATAAAATTCCTCATTCCTCCAACTGCATAACTTGCATATTAGTTTCAAATGATTAGTGGTAATTAATGAGCAAACTCCTCTTTCTCAGACATGGATTAATTACAGCATAGTCCTAAATGATGGATCGCCATTGGAAATACTTCTTAGCCTAGGCTTAAGTGTAATCGGAGTCTGAGAAACTGGTCCAGTAGGTCAAATATATTTAGCTTGTCTTCAAAATCTATAGAACAAATTAAGGAGCTTAATGAAGTCAACCTCATAATCCCCACTTTGTAGTGCTCGATATAAATAGTCAGTATTAAACTGATAGTGTGGAAAAACTTCTACATTGACAACTTGGCAGGTATGTTGGCCTCACACACCACAGACTTGCCTCTGCCCTCAATCCAGTAAATGGACAATATTGTAGTGCTAAATAATGAATCACCTTTGGAGATACTAAGTGCAATCTGAGTCTCGAAACGTTAAAAATATTTGATCTGAAACCTTTTTTACTACTCACCTATTGTGTGTCATGTGGCTTTTGACTAGATGTCCAGCAGCAAGCGCAGCCATGAGGGACAGTTCCCCTGCCAGCACTGTGGAACACACCACTCTGGCAAGCTGCCGGGCGTTCTCACCTGGATGAGCCTCACTGGCACCCTGCACTCCTAACATCTTAGAAGAGTACAAAAAAACAGATCACCTATTCCATCCTCTATGTTATGACTTTACAAAATAAACAATTCGTATTCTGAAAATTATATATTGAGGAGAACAAGTTAACAGAGCTATTCCAACCTGTAGACAGGACTGCTGAGGTGCCAGGTTAGTGCCCCCTCCCACTGTGCCCAGCTCTATTGAGGGCATGGTGCAGCTAATGTAGAGGTCCTCTCCTGTAGGACCGGATGCTTCCATCAAAGTGATGCAGTTAGAGCTGCCCACTGTCTGAGCAGGGTCCTGCCGAAACAAAAACTTTCAATATCTAGGAATGGTGTTTTTTTGCACCTCTTGCGCTTAAATTGCATGAACATATCGTCCAAAACCACAAAAAAGAATAAGGTTATCATTTTGAAAAGGTTTCCTAATGTGCGACAACATGCCCATACACATTTAGTATTGTTGTATAAAATAATATGCAAGGTAAAAGATCTCGTACCTGTCCACAGGCGATGTAAATGGCAGTGACTATGTTGGCAGCGTGAGCATTGTAACCCCCAATACTTCCTGCCATGGCAGAGCCCACCAAATTCTTATTGATGTTTACGTCCACCAGTGCTTCTGTGCTCGTCTTCAAAATCTATATTAGAAATGTAGGAACATAATGATGTTGACCTCATCAACCCCACTTTGTAGTACTCAATGTAGTCAGTATTAAAACTATAGCATGAAAAACTACCTCTTTGACCACTTTGGCAGGTATGGTGGCCTCACACACCACAGACTTGCCTCTGCCCTCAATCCAGTTAATGGCAGCTGGTTTTTTGTCGGTGCAATAGTTCCCACTGACTGCCAGAACTTGTAGCTCAGGGAATTCTTCTTTTAGCCTAGCTAGAGCTTGTTCTGTACCCTGAGAACAGAAATGGTGGTAAATATATATTGTTGACTCAATAAATGATCACATGTAATTGAATAACTGAATGTTAAAGTAGTACTAATATTAATGTCTTACCTTTGAGATCATGTTCATCCCCATGGCATCTCCAGTTCTGGACTGGAAGCGGATATACAGATTGCGTGAAGCAAGGCCAATTAGAAGCTTTTCCAAACGAGCAAACCTGTAAAATTTAAAACAAATAGAAAATAATTCAAAAGGTAGACAAACAAATGGCTTCAGACACATGACTTGTACCAATGTTTAAGATAACAGGGTGCAAAGGGTGCACATGCACAGTTGGCCATTCATCAGGTGTGACTATGCTATATGATGACAGCTCACACTGTACTGGAGTCCATCTGATAGAAACCAGTGCCAGAACAAACAACCTGTGGGATCTCTTGTTATTTTAAATACAGTTTTATTTATAACTTATAATTTAAAAATTAATTGCTCAGCATTTAATTATTAAAAATCAAAATGTAAAGCCTGTAATGCTTAGCAATTCTATGTTGTTGGTTTAATTTAACCACTAAAACTCTAAATACCATTAAAGGCCCAGAAGTAAAAAATAATTATTAGAAAATAATAATTAAAAATTTGTTTTCTTACCTGCTGGTGTTGTCAAAGGCGTCTTTGATGCACTTAAAGCCCTCGAGGCTCTCTAGCCAGGCCTTGACCTCAGCAGCCTGGCAAGCAGAGGGCAGTCGAACTACAGGTCCGCGGGTCATACCATCAGCCAAAACCCTGCTGCTGGCTCCACCACCCAGCTTCCAAAGACACATCCAGAACATGACCAGTCAGTGCTGCACACTCAGCTTTTTAAAGCATTTGTAGTAAAGTTAACACCATGCACAGTTCTCCATGTCTAGAGCTTATTAGATCGAACTGTCTCTGACAAGAAAGCACTATTTCAGCTTACAGCTATGGCTCTGCAGCCTCGGTTGGTACTGGCCACCAGACAGCCTTCAGTAGTTGCCATGGGGACCTGGAACTGATTTCCGTCCAACAGCAGAGGCCCTGCAACGCCCACTGGAATTGGCATGTAACCAATGACGTTCTCACAGCAAGTTCCCATCACCTAAAAGAAACCAAATACAAACAGCTAAAATGATTTCGGTTCAAATTTGAACGTAATTTCCATTTGACTACATCCATGTAATTATTGCCATACGTAATCTAATTTATTCATGTGGAGAAGACAAACATTTAAATCATCCCTATTCAGTGCATTGATATCTCAGTGCCGCCACTCTAACATGTTTGGCACACTCTGATCGAGTGTTGTTTCTGCCTCACCTGAGAGTAGTCATAGTCTTTGTAAGGAAGGCAGGTCAGTGCAGAAGGCTTAGGGAGTTTTGGGCACAGCATCTTTCTGCGGATCATCACCCCTCTCTCTGGGCTCTCCATCATGGCCTCCAGCTTGTAGGCAGCAATATGCTTTGCATTCACTAATGTTATAACCTCTGCATCACTAAGGAACCGTGCCCCCATCTGTGGAATCACAATAGTTATATATATATATCATTTCACATATATTATACTATTTTAATGTATGGATTATGTTCACTTTTTACAAATGAAACTTGGGCCACACCGCAAACACAGGAAAAAATGCTGCTTTAAATCTGTATAAAACGTGTACATAAATCGAACAGATCAACACAAACAACGCAAACGTAAAGACAGCGAAATTAACATTAGTTTGTGATAAAACAGACTCCTATACATATTGTGTGGCCCAAGCTCACTCACACACAAACTCACAACACATTTAAGCCAGATAAATCAACTGTTGCAGGTGGATGGTGTCACAAGAGGTTCCTAATCCGTTCTCACGTCATACACTAATTGGTTAAGTGTAAGTGAATAAGTAAAGTGGGCAAGCTCATTAGAGATTACAGGGGTCATAATCAAGGTAAGAGTAGCTTTTACTAACTCTAACAGCTCTCCAACAACTTAGCCTAAAAAAAGGGAGGAAAAAACTTAAAATATCTTCAGCTTTTAATGATTCGAGACCAAAATGCTTGAACAAAGTGATGGAAAGCTAAAGTTGTAATGCTGTGCTCACCTCTGGGTTTCTCAGAATAGTCAGACACTCATCCATAGGCCTCGGCTCTGAGGGGATGTTGGGTTGAGGCTCCTTCACAATGGCGCTGTCCAGGCTTTCCTCTTCTCCCAACACAAATGTGCTTTTAGGAAACAGTTCGGTCACGGTGGGCAGGGGTTTAATTACTAAATCTAACAGAAGGAGGAGGAAAATGGAAAGGAGTTTCTAACAACATTTTTGTAAAAAGCGGTATAGTAGATTTGAACTAAATGAAACTATGCATCCATTTGTGCATTCTTTTGGAGTAACTGTTACAACATTATATATCCTTTACAGAAAGCTGCAATACAATTTCTGTCTAGCCTGGCAATTTAAGTGAAGTATAGATAGGTCTATTAAATTCATTCCAGCTAATCGATTGTAAATAATCAAACAGCCAAGTTGTTAAATGTTTGCTAAGCTATGGAAGTGGTAAAAAATGCTGCCCATACCTCTTTCCTCTTTGGTAATGACAGGAAGAAGAGTTGGGGGGTTCTCAGCTTTACTAGGACGGGGGGAAATTTCCTTCCTACAACACTGGTCCGGAGACCACCTCTGTGTGAGCATGGAGCTGGGGTTGGGGACTTTAAGAGACAGTGTGGACTCCATTTCCACTTGCTCGAAGAAGATGTACTTCACAGCCAGGAAGAGGGCAAGACCCAGAGTGATGACCTGCTCAATGTCCATGCTGACCATTCTACAGAGATAGTAACACCATTAATGAGAGAAAGACTGACATAACAACGACTGATATAAAATAACAATTTGAGGTTAAAAAAATCTTGCACTCACCTAGCCAGGTAAAAGTGCCACAGTGGCATATCTGGATCAATCCTCTTCGGGGCGTGATCACTCAGACCTATACCCACATGCGGCATATTTAGGGTTCCATTTGGAGAGGCGGGGTCAGCGATCCAGCGGCTGTGAGCATGGACCATTACTAGACCAAGGGACTGCAAAGAACAACGAGGCAAAGGGGAACGTTAAAGACACCCAAGCCTAGCCTCCTACAAAAAGCCACTGAAAATTGTACCTCTGTTTAGTGGTACTGCTTTTGAGGCAGTGGACTCATACCATGATTATTTTGACTCTCTGGGTTACTGGGTTGGGTTTGTTGTCCTCCTCTTCCTCCAGGACACGAGCGAAGTGGCTCAGCTGCCAGATAGGATGCCCCTCTCGGCTCTCTCGGGACAACTGAGTAAGGCAGAGCGGCGTTTCAGACAAAATAAATCTTTTTTTTGTTCTTTTGAACCATTAAGACAGAATTTCACTCACCTCAAGCACCAGTGAGACACATGCAGGGAAGAAAGTCATGAAGACAAAGTAATTGGCCAGAACAGACATGCATCCAAAACAGCACATGATCTCAAGCTGGCGAACACCTGTGATAAACCAGAAAAGATCAGAGTAATTTCTGCTGTTGTGCACTGCAAAATGAATGGTAACATTCACACTGTGGTCATGCAGTTTGATGTGGAAGAGTAAATACCTGACATGGTACCCACACCAATTACTAGGCACTCCACCAGGGCATCAAGGGTGAATGTGGGACCGAGCACAGCCATGCCTCTTGCAATGTTTTCCCTCACCTCATCCTGAGGAATAAAAACACTAGTTAATATTTCACAATGGAAATCAATTCAAATTGCAGTGTTATTACCGTAAATAACTGTCAAATAATTCAACAAAGACTCAAACATGATGCGTCAGCTACCTGGGAGTTTGAGCTCAGTGCATACTTGGCCAGAGCACATGCTTTAGAGAGGTCAATCAGCAGCAGGAAGAAAGGCAGTGCCTCACTAGAGACAAGTGAAAATAATGTTACTGTATAGCATTAAATAACCTTTAAATCACTGTAATGTGAAAACAGAGCTTTCACATACTTCAGGCCTGTTAGCTCCTTATCCAGGAAATGGATCACAACAGTGCTGAAGACAAAACTGGAGAAGATTGTGAAAAGGCCAGCAATACCTAAAACAAAAAGTAATTTACAGTCACCACTTTGTTTTTGACCAGATAAAAACAAAGTGGTGTGTGATAAAATGTAATGATGAACAGACCAATTTGGTCCAACGTCACTTTCCAGTAGCTACCATTCAAAAGTAAAGAACATTTCTCCTTTTTCTATTTCTATATTGCTTGTGTGTGTGTGTGTGTGTGTGTGTGTGTGTGTGTGTGTATGTGTGTGAGTATAACTAAATCTTACCCAATATATGTATGTATGGCCAAGACATATTTTGATTCATGCTACCATTCAAAATTTAAGATGATTTCTGTGTGTGTGTAGATAAATCCAATCACCGTTTTGATTGGTATTTTTTATACCAATCAAAAATTAAGAACATATCACCTTCTCCTATCTGTATAATGTGTGTATGTGTATGTGTGTGTTAGCTAAATCTTACCCAATATATATTTTGATCCGAGCTGCCGGAGATTTTGGAACTGGAAATAAATGTAGATGATGGCTATGCATCTTGTGATGGTGAGAATGATGATGTCACTGCTGAGAACTTGCTGTGTACAACAATAAAACAGAAAAATGTATTACTGACAACAACATTACAGCCTTAAGATAGAGATTGTGTAGCTTTCCACTTTAAGGCAGCCCACCTCCTCAATTTTGGGACAGTCAAAGTTCCAGCCACAGATCTGGTTGTTGCCGGTGAACATGTTCATGGACATCATGCAGATAGTGAGGGTCACTGTGGCCACGATAACCTCCCAGGGGTGGGAGGCCACAAACAGGCCATGGATACGAAAAAGTCTGGTCAGCATTCTGGTACTGCTACAGCACGAGTCAGTGAACGAGAGAGAACAAGAAAGAGAAGAAGGGGTGGGCGGAGGGAAAGAAAATCTGAGTCTCGCATACCGTGACCGTGAGATATTATGTAACATGCTTAAGGCATTACAGCCAATTAAAAAAGCACACTTAAACAGAATGTAATGTTTGCATCAAATATTTTAGGTGTCAAATACAGCATTTGACAAATAGACCTTTCTATGTAGTACCATTTATTTGTACCATTTTCAAACTTAGAGAACCCTCATGTCCATATATGGAAAACAAACTGTAAAACCGGTTAAAGCTAGCAACTAAAGTGTACATTTTACAAAGTCTAACATAGTTATAAATATTCACCAATGCAGACAGCAGATTAAATCAACAGATCATTATATATATATTAATTTAGTTTGGAATATTAAAATAGAATTGAATTGAATTATTTAAATATATGTATAAACCACACAAACATAGCATGATGATACAAAAAATTAATAATGTCCAAGAAAAATGTAATACATGTTCCTTTTAATTCTCTGGCACTGTGGTAGAGTGCGTTATGTAAGTCAAAGTTCACAGTGGTACCATTTCTTTTAAAGACTAAGGCACGGTTCTTTATAATGCATTACACTTATGTTTTACGGAAGTACTAACTCCATATAGCAAGCAACCAGTGCATGTTGAAGCTGAGGTCAGTACATGCTCTAATAACATGTCAAATAACATGATATGTGGTTAATGCGCATGTTTTATTTATTTTATTTTGCTGCTTACGCAAACCTGCATCACTGATGGACATCATAGGCCAAATTTAACGCTGAGCAGAGCTGAGTCATTTTGGACTGGACTCTTCATTTCAGTGCAAATGAATAGAAATTGGACACATCTGTCTGTTCTGCCCTACAAGGTCCAGATCATCAAATCACATAGTATCCTAACACTGGCATATTAATCAACGTCAGCATTACACCAACCATTACATCAACAGGAACTTCAATGATATGGAGCTGTGTGCAGCAATCATCCAACCATACCTTGCTTTATGCACTGGGGCACAGTTATACTGGAATAGAAAAGGGCTTTTCCCAAACTGACCAAAAAGTTGGAAGCATTGTCCAAAATGTATTGGTATTTCTGTCCTTCACAGGAGGTAAAGGACCTAGCCCAAACCCTAAAACAGGTGAGTCCCCATAATTTTGTCCATTTAGATAATGGAGCTTTCCTACTTACCACTCACAGGACGGGTCAGAGAAATAGACTGAGAGCTCCTCTAATACGGTCCACGGTCCACAAGGAACAAATCAGGTGGTTCTGAAAGTCAAAATGTTGCTTTCGCATTCAGAGTGGTGTTTGGGGAAAAAATGATGAGGACGACCTTAATCCATGGCCCGTGGTCTGAGTGAGCACTCCGGTGCTGAGACCAGCAGCCCACCTGCATCCTCTACTAATTCAGATGGACCGATGGCATGGCACTGCGTCATCGCACGACGGAGCAAATCAGATCAGCGGAGCGTGTGTGCGGAGGCACAAACCACGCCCATCTCCAAGGAGACAGTGCAGGGGGCGTGTCCCAACCAAGGACGCGTGATCTCCTCATAATTTCAGAGAAATGCAGAGGTTCTATTGGCCCCAGGCCATATTTAGAAATCTTAATATGTCTTCAAAGATCAAATTCGTTTACTGAATAAAATAATAATAGTAAACTATTATTATTATTATTATTATTATTATTATTATTATTATTATTATTATTGTTGTTGTTGTTGTTGTTGTTGTTGTTT